>JAULBM010246163.1:0-16875 GCA_032357055.1 Geukensia granosissima
CGTGCTTAGGACGTGGCATTTCCTAAACACGGGGGGTATTTAATGTCTCCCTCTGGATGGATTGTGAATTTATACATCCCCCACAATCAGGGACGCCCCTTTTAGAGGACTAGTGCAATAAGGACGGAGATACCTAGTGCCTATTCTTTCCCCGGCACAACCTTTAAGATGGGGAGCAATGATTATATCAATGTAAAGGCAAAAAATACAAAGATACTAAAGGGGCAGACAGAAATCTTTAAGTTGGAAGACAGACAAAATCATGGCCAACAAAATGAAACCTATTAGACTTGATCAAAATAAAGATCAATTCTAAAATAATGATGGTAAACATGACCATGTATCCCTGGAACTTTACATTGCAATAAAGCCAATTAATCTGGGTAGAGACATCTCCAAAACCTGGAGCAATCTTCAAACTTTTGCTTTTTGCGTTTACAAAACCATTGAAAATAAAAAGAATTGATTGGACACCTTTTTTGGACGATTACCTTTATAGATTAATCTGAGGATACATAAATTACATATGTTAAGTGGATACAGTCTAGAAAGTAATTATTAAGTATAGGTAATTATAAATATAAATACTCCTACCTTATTAATGAATTTTATAAATATTCAAGACAAAATTTCACAAAAAAATCCATATTTAAAAACTATTAATTTCCCTGGTGTCAAAGATTTTAATATCAATATACAGCCTCAGTCTGTTTCACACCAAAACTGTGAAAATTACAGGCCATAAACATAATAGTGCCTTCCAGCTCTGGTCCTGTTTAATGTCCATTAGAGCACCTGTTAGTGAGGGGAGATAATTAATGTCTGACCAGTGGTCAGGCTTGTTAGACAGTGATTTATGGAGGACAGATGACAGGACCTAGCCTTAGACCAATGTCACATATGGGCTTCATTCCTAAAAATGTTGATCCAAAGCCCAAAACCATAGTCCAATTTAGTAACTCACACACCTAAGGAATCAATTAAATTAGTTTTAATTAGAGGACTATTTCAATAAACAAAGAATGATGGATGAACTGAAAAAGAGTTTAGAGGTACTTTGTGGTTCTATACATTCAAATTTGAAAAAAAATGTTTGGTTGTAGATTCAGATGGCAATCTTCCCTAATTTATATCCTATATGTGAAAATAACCAAATTAAAATAAAATAAGAAAAAAGAGACACTTATATTACAGGTAAAGCAAAATTCATTCTAAAGCAGAAAAATGAAGTCCTATATACTTTCAACAGCAGTACAACTTCAAAATTTGAAAGAGTACTTTGAAGCAATATGTTATTTGTCCTATAAACACCTGATGATGTTTTCAGATAATTTTTATATTTTTATCTCCTTCCATCAGGATGCAACGTAGGTAGAAACAGGTAGTTACGATAAAGTTCTGATGTCTGACATTTTCTGTTTTGATGCCATTGAATAATTATATTTTCCTTCTAGAATCTGTAAGAAGGTTAAATGAAAAAAATCATGTTAATGACCTATCAATAAATGAGCACAGATTTTAACGTCAAACATACTCTTTGCAAAACAGAAAGCTAAATTAAAATTTGCAGACGTTTTATGCCTTAAACTTGTAAATAATATCAAAAGAATAAGGAATGATTCCGACAGTCTTCAAGGACCCTTTTCATCAGATTATCTTAATAATTCTTTAAAAATTACCAAAATTGTCAGAGTCCTTACAGAAGTCACAAAGTGGAGCCAGGAGAAAAGTTTTGCTGTTTTCTCTGCATATTTAAGGAAAACCATGGATCATCTGACATTAAAAGTGTTTATGTTGGGTTGACACAAATAAATCTGTTTTTCCGGCCTATTTCATTCAGATGTAAAAATTGTCCACCCTTTGGAAAGATTTTTGTATGAATGTGGTGTTACCCAATAATGTTGATGACGACATTCTGAATGTTTTTTTTAATTAAAACCTAATCTACATTCAGAGAAAGGGTAGTGCCAGAAATTGCTTGGAACTGAAAATTGAGAAAATCCGTGAATAAATTTTATTTCATATCTTCAACAGTGAGAATGATAAAATGATATGTTTTGTAATCTTGTGATGTGATTCAAAATGAAAATTCTTAGTGATGTGATTTGTATCCTATCACATTTTCTGCTTAACTTTCAAATTTTTAGTACTTTGGGTAAAAATGTAATATATTGCTACATATTTGTCAGCATGCCAGGGGCAACCTATGTTAATGATGTAATAACAGTTGGTCCCGACCTCTCTAACTACATGCTACAACAGGTAGTTACAGGTAATTAGTGTCAAAACTAATTAATTACAGGTAAAAACATTGTATCTTCTTCACTAAACAGTAATATCTATGTCTCCAAGATAAATCTAATGGCAAAGAAACAAAATATCTTTGGGTTTTTTTTAAGTTTATGATGCTGTGTTGCAACTATAAACTGGATTATTAAATGTGACAAAACTGATAAAATTGCCAGTCACATTATTCGTTGAAGAACTGTGGAGTAGGAAGGGGAGATAAATATTAAAAATAATATAACAGTTCTTCTTATCAATCACTGGTCCATGATCCAGAAAATCCAGTACAAGAAACTACAATGCATATGTTTCTAACAGAAAGGGAGGAACACAAAGATTTGCAGAATATAGGGGTCGGAATTCTGAATTCAATTTGATTCCTGGAACTGAATCTACCAATGAAATCTTTCTAAAATAAAAAAAAATTATAATTTTTTTCAAATTAAATTAGGAAATAATTATGTTTTCCTTCAATAGTGACATGATGAAAGTTAATTTCAGACATAAACTTTTGAGATGACAGACTGACAGACAGTAAGTGTCACATTAGTCCATCATCTGATGATTTGTGTTCTATACCTTGATTATTTTATAACAAAGAACTAATTACAACAACTGTTTACATGTGTGAATAAATAAACAACATGATTTATTACCAATAAACAACAATAAACATCAACATTCCATTATTTGAGAGTTACCTCCCTTATGACACTAAATCATATCTACAAGTTATCTCCCATTCAAAATGCATTAACATGGTTCTCATAATCAAATTCACTGTATTTTAACTGACCTTTCATCAAAGAGATTTTTTTAAATTTAACTAACTATCAAAACTGTTTTGACTTTAAAGATCAATTTATAGCTAGGTACAGAGAGACTCAGTACAAGCCAAAGAAAGAGCAGCTGCATTCCTGCAATGAATGCCCTTTAATCTTCAATTATTTCATAATCTCGCAAATTTCAATCAAAACTTTAACAGTTCCAGTAATTTATTGTAATAGTTGGTCACCCTAGCTTAAGAATGACCAAACATTTGAATTGTTCTCTATATATTAGTGATATAATTCCTACAACAACAAAGTAATATTAATTCCTAAGTAAAACACAGAATATCCTTCTTGACATTAGGTCAAACTACTTGATCTTACATCAAAAGTTATAATTCTAAATCTACCCTGATCTTCTTATAATATATAATGTCTGTGTATTTTGTTAATAGGGCTTAAATTAAAGGTACTCTTAAACCTTTTTAATTTTCTTTGGTAAGTCTGGCTATAATGTGTCCTTCTGAAAGCTTAAAATAATAAAAAAGGTGAAAAAAAAAGTTCTGATAGTCCATCAAAGTTGTTTCTAAAATCAATTATTATCTAACAAATAGAATGTATATGTAAATATGTTTGTTTGATCAGGGTTTGATGCCACTTTCAACAATCACAGCAGTCAGTTTCACTAGTCCAGGAAGCCTGAGTATGTGGAGGTAACCATCAACATTGGGCAGGTAAGTGTCAAGTCTTATCATGTGCGATGTGAGTTAAACCCAACCTTTTAACATGTGGTACAAAGTCAGATGCGAACTCATTCACTTTGTTTAGGTAATAGGCTACAGTGATCTGTACATGTAAGTTAAAATCAACTTCCTGGACCACTCGGCCAACCAGGCCAAAAATGTAAATAAGAAATGCTGTCTAAATCCTTTACAAATCAGATGCATTCAAAAACTTAAAAACATTGGTGTTTATTTATAATAAAATTATATCGACTGATCAAAGGAGATGAATTTGAAACAATATTAACATGAGACCTGGATTTGAAAATACTCATATATAATCAAATCTGCATTTTAGGTCAGCTCTAAAAAGAGACCTAGTGTTAGGAAAATAGATTGTGGTGCAATCACAAGATTATCAATGGGAGATAATTATATCTGAACTATAAATATCAATGGTAGTTAAAAAATAGCTACAATAAATTCAATTTCATATTTGATATGTAATCAAATATGAATCTGCCACAAAAGGTCACTTATTAACATTTGCCATTAACACCTTTTTATAACTTAACCTCTTTTAAGTGGCCACCTATCTCATAGGTTCAAGTTTTCAAATAGATCTCTTAAAAGAAGTAGAGAATTTCACAAGGAGTGGTATTCCACTCCTGTTGAAGGCTTATGGAGACTACAAGATTTGTAAATTTGCAAATTCCCTTTGTGTTTCTCCTGATTAGAGTGACATTTACTCCATATCTGTTCATGTTCTTACCTAAAGAAAAAGAGACTGCCATCCAGCATGTATAAACATCTACATGTTACCTTAAAAGACATAATTATATCCCCGCAATAAGGCAAGTTGTGAAAGGCTCAAAAAATAAAATATAATGACATTAAAATGTAACAAGAATCATTAAATCTGTCATTATGTTTGATTTCTCTTTCTCAATGCTGGTTTGACCTGACCATTTTTGTGATTTTTTTAATTTCAATGTAGCAAAATCTCATACCTGTAATAACATGGAAATATCCCATGAATGAATACCAAAAAACAAACAATCATGAATACTAGCTATCTCAAAATTTACGTTCCTTTTCAACTTTAACAAATTGATTTTAATAGGTGTGAACAGCTAACACCTCCAAAAAGATAACCTATCAAGTTTTATAAAGTATAGCTATACATCATTGTCCAAATAGGTACTTAATAGATTTTCCACTTTTTATAATGTGTTAATATGCTATTTAAGACATGCCATAAATTTTTAAGTATCCCCTTAAATAGTATTTGAGTGTTAATTTTTCTCCTTTCAAATGGTTTCCCATCTTCATGAAATGAACGTTGAATTCTTTGCTCAACATGTGTTGAAGTCGTTCAAATCACTGAAAATTGTCCTTTTCTTATGTGTTATGAAACATCCATTAAGCAAAATAGAATAAGGAGATCCTGTCATCAAAATATTTACACAAGAATTCATTGAGTCTACAATTAGTGGATTATTAACGAAGCTAAACAAAAACCGAGGTCTAAAAATCTCTCGAGTTTTGTGTTTAAATAGCTCCATAATCCCCATAATACATGCGGTGACCACACTAGAGGTTTTATTTATCACCTATAGAAAAACATTTATAACGTTAAATATTTGGAGTTTATGTTGATATTAGGGTTTTTATTGAGATCATTATGTAATCTTAATTCGGAGGATTGAAATCCGATCAACTAAAATTCAAAAGCAAGAAAACATACCAATAAAGGTCAAGCCTTTTGTACATGTATTACAAATTCGAAAAAAAAATATTTATTTGTTTAAAATGTGCTGTGCTGCATTTTAAACATTAATCTGTGTAAGAGCAATACAATAATGGGGAGCATCATACATGTTATGATTTTTATGTTCTCAATTTGAAATTGTCCTCTGTTACAATAAATATACTGAATATATTAGTCTTTGACAAACATTTTTCACTGTTAATTTTATCAGTCAATTACATTAGCAAAAATAGAAATGTTCCGTAAGTTTGACTATAGTTATAACATTAAAATTTTAGAAAGTCCCAAATTTAATTTCTAGACAAATTGTAACCATCAGTTTAATTTATTAAACAATTTTTCAAAAGAATTTAAAATATTTTTCTTAAATTGTTGAATTCTATTTTATAAGGTAAGAAAAATCATTTGGCTGCTGGAAAAAAACCTGATCAACCTTAATGGGAATTTCGGTTTATATTAAAATATTTTATGTCTTTTATTGCCATGCTCAGATTTTGCCCCAGGCAAATATTAATAATTTTATGGCTATTTGACCTTTCATGACCTCTTTCCATAAATGGTAGTAATCCAGACTGTTTATTTGAGAGTATGCTTGGCCATTTGAGTTCTTGGAACAAAGTGAAATGAATTTTCATTCATACATTTACATATGTACATATTGTATGTTATGATCATGTAAAGTTTGATTGAACAGTTTAGGAGGAGAATGGAGGTATGTGACAGACAGGGGACTTCCTTTGTTTGTATGGGTTTAAAAAGACAATTGATTAATTATCTTGAACTCCAATTTGAAGCTGAAAAGTTTTGGTCTGTTTTTTCAAATAAATGAAAAACAGAGATTATCTGAAAATATCCAGTATATTGTGAAACTTATTGTTTGATAATTTATCAACATGATCGTTTTTGCTGGTCTGGGAATTAAAATTTGTATTGGGATGATGTCATTGTTAAATTTACAACATACCTCCAAATCCAAGATAGGACAGTAGAGTAGATATATAAAAACAGCACTTCCTTTAATTTGTTAATTTTGAATACCAAATATTCAATTGATGGACACACTTCACAGGGGATAAGGTTTGTCAGTTACCTGCCCAAGGTCAGTGGTTCTCTCCAGCACTTTTTTTCCTGCACCAGTAAAAATGACCACCCCAATATGACAGAAATAGCAATGAAAGTGGCATTCACCCCCAATCAAACAAAAACAATCAAACAAACACTGGACACAATATAAAAGTATATAAACCGGTCATGCCTACTTTATAAGTCAAATTAGAGTATAATATATCACAAGACCTTGTCAGATCACAGTGTATAGTTGACAAATCTTCCACCACTATACTCTGTCTTATTGTTGTTTTTCTACATTTTTCAAATTTTATCTTTGTTTATAAAAAAATTGAAGGAACTTCAAATAGTTTAGTACAATGTTTTGTCAATGGTTGGTATGAGATTTGTCTCTGGTCTCAAGTATTCAGTCCTCTGTTTTATAAATTCTAAAGATAACTCCTTATATATGGCTTGTTTGTTTTGAAATTAAAAAGTACACATCCAGTATTTTTAAGAGGTTTCAGGCATTCATTATAACCATCTCAGTTTGAAACTGACAGATATATATGTATAATAGAACATTTACAATCATTTGAAAGACTAATGTCAAAGAGGTACAGTAGGATGTCAAGCCCCCCCCCTCCCACCCCCCCCCGATAAGAAAATGGTTTTTGCCTCAACTTTAGAATGGAATTTTTGCATTTTTTTCCCTCAGTTTGTAAAAATGAAACATTTTATTACTTTTGAAGTTAACACAAACATCTTTTTAACCCTTGGAGCTGTTTTTGTTCTGTGTCTGTGTATGTGATACAAATGCTTCGGCCAAGGATATGGGGTACATCTGTATGTTAACCTGATATGGACTTTGGGAAATGAATTTCTTTATAAACTTTAGCAGTTATATTATAAAAGGGCCCAAATAAAATAGAAATGCAGGTATTTTTTCTGTATTATATAGGCAATGGTAGAAAATTGTCATCTAATATGCTTCTGAAGGCCTCATTATTCACACGTTTACATTAAAATTTCATGTACCAGAGTATATCATATTGAAACTGGAGGGTCCATACCTGTTTCTTGTATCATTTTGTGGTTTCCTTAAGTCATTTCAATAACAGAACATTTATATCAACATCTATACCAAATTTATTGTCAGTAAACCTATGTTTTTTTGTGAAATCCTGCCTTTAAGTTTCCACTGAGGATTTGTCGGTTTGTAGTTTTGAGCTTTAAGGCCTTATATTTCTATAAATATTATGTTATGATAGCTAACTTTGACTTAAAAAGTACATAAAATATATTAGAATAGCAAAGATACAATTCTATTATCTCCAGATAAGAATCAATTATCTGTGTAATTCAAAAAGACCTATGTTATTATTACTGCTATATCTAATCATCTCGAGATAATAAAAAAATATGTCTGATAATGTGCGCCAAAAACCACAAAAATTCAGATAAGATAACATTATCTGAGATAGTCTTATCTGAATTTTGGTGGTTTTGGCGAGCCATACGTATATTTTTAGTTTGATTTTTCCTTATGAAACAAAAACATTTTAAATCAGAAAAGGCTATTGCTGCTGTCATGATAAGCTTTACTCCAAGTAATTTTTTAGGGTAAAATATGACGTATTGTAACCTATTTTTATTGTCCTCAAGTTTCCGGTGACATCTCATGTTGATGTCTGATTTTTTTCATCGGGATTGCACCCTGAGCCGGATTTTAAAAAGCGTCTGCATTCTTCAGAAAGATTTTTCTTTTAACAAATGTGTTTTGTTTCATCTCTTAATGTTGTTTTGGTACTTTCTAGTTTAATTTGTTGCGGCCTTGTGTGACTTTATAGTATGGTTTTTACGGCTTATATTTGATTTTCCTCTGCCCTTGAAGTTAGGTAGGGTATGAATGTGACATGTGACAAGTGACAAGTAAGGAGTCGATGTCATTGTGCGTTCTTTGTTCTTTACGTTGTTTGTTTGTATTCATATGTATATCATTGGGGCAGGATTTGCTTAATTTTAACCTTCACCCGTTTTATTTGTTTGGGATTATCTAGAGCTCGTCAAAAGTAGTGGTATTCCACCCATTATGAAGGTCTTGTGACGACCTATATTTTAAACAGTGTCCCATATTTTCATCGAAGATATGCTGATCTCTTTGACATTTATCTCACATCTTTTCTTTTGTATAGTAAACAAAAATAAATGTTAAATCAATATAAATCATTGGGACACGATTTAAATAAATTTTAAACCAATGTAAAAATATATTGGCAAGACCATGGCTAACGAAAAACAGAAAAACATAGTACGCAAAACACTACACTGTAAACTGAACCTAGTGTAGCACGAACACTACAAAACCAGGGTAAGTTCCAGTTCTCCTGAAGGGTAAGTAGCTCCTGCTCCACTAGTGGCACCCGTCGTGATACTAGGTTCACAAGGCCCGTGTAACATCGCAATCGGTTTAGTCCCATCAGGTATAGGAACCAATTTGTTGTCACGACAGTGGTAGAAACACACCCATTGTCATATTTCAAATGTATCCATATGCATCTACACGCATTCTTTGTTTAAAAAAATTTAAAACTTGCTCCAAATTTTCGATTTTTGCAATTCTATTTCAAAATTTTTAGCAAATTTTAAATACAGTTTCATTGATTACTTCAAATTAACGTATTTATTCTTTGAATGTCTTACATTTTATTAAAAAAATTTTAATTAAATCTTTAAAGAACTTAAATTAATTTTGACAGCAAAAAACTAACACAAAATCAACAAGAATAAAAAGCACACGTAAAAAGAACTGCCTAATACAAAATTTTAAGAGTTGCCTCTCTTATTTGATCAGTTTTCTTCCAATATAATTAAGAACACTTCCTGTATCCACAGTCACAACGATAAACAAAATATAGTTATGCAGGATTTTTATATGAAATAATGTGGGTCATAAGCTCAATACACCTTGTCACATGAGTTGATCTCAAGGACGACAATCATTGTAATTGACGATAAAAAGTGTATATAATATCAATTTAAGTATATCACAAATGAAAAAAAACTTTTTTAGACACACAATTTATGAGGTTTTCATTGAAGTAATACAATAGACGAACCTAGATAAACATTCAATAATGATTTAATTCTTTTGTGAATGTTAAATCATCATGGTATATATACACAAACATAAAAATAGCTACAAGCTATTCAAGCATATCAGATTTACGCCGCTAAAAACGTGTTTAAAAGGAGCTTACACGATTTGCTCAGTATGGCTAAATAACATCATTTTAGCAAGGTTTGGTAATTGTAATTTTAATGAAAAAAGTGGCATTTTGGACCGCCACAATTTTGCCCATCAACATCAAGAATAGTGTTGTTTTAGCAACAAACGTACATGTAATATGTTGAGTAATTATACATGAGGAATGGGTTGCCGTCTTTTCGGCTTTAATGCCACATCATTTACTAAAAGAAAAAAACCGATACCATAAAGAGGATACTACATAGACGTCGGAATAGCCATGAACATCAATATTTGAAAAAATTTTCCAGAGATTTGAGAAATATCTCTCTTTTCAGAATTCATTTAATGAATTTTTTTAAATATTGTAAATACATAAGTTTCTTTCCATGAATGATTTGTTAAGGTGACTGAAAGGGTCCATCGGGTTTATAGGTTCCCTTTTTGTAATTTATTCATATTCTTTGGTCTTTTTTTCCTTTTTCTGATTTTGTTTTCAAATGACGTGGAATTTAATTCCTACTTCCTATTTCAGAGTTTGTTTATGATCTTCTTAATCGCTTATTGATCCTTTACTTTTTGTTTTATTCTTAACTGTTTTTTTTTATTTTAGCTATAAAGTGTTTAGCGTTCGGTGTTTTCCTTGTAAGTTCAAATATATATATTGCATTTATAGTTGTTAAATCTATATTCACTTTTGCATATTCATCTTTATAAAACAAATATAAAAATAGGAGATATGGCATGATTGTTCATGAAAAAGCTCTCCACCAAATGGCAGTCGAATTTAAACTTCTATAGGTCCCATTACGGACTTCATTGGTAAATTAATGAATCCATACAATAACGGAAGCTGTCAAATGCTTTGAAATACGAAATGTGAAACTATTAATAAAACAAGACTATCAACCCAATTAATAAGACAAAATGGTGAACAAATAGCTATAAATGACTAATTAAACAACAAAAACCACTAGGCTACATGTTCTTGGGTTGGGACAGACACATTAAGTCTGTGGCTGGGTTAAACCGGTTGGTGAGTGCTCCAACCTCTCCTATTTGGAACAGTGGTGTGAAAATACTGCAATGAAAACATATTATAAGTTAAATGAAATATATTTGCATTTCCCTTTAGTATATTGAAGTTTACAATTATGCCGGGTCTGTTTTCATTGAAAAGTACAATTATGCAATCAGTTCAAAAATCTTTCTACAATGTTTTAATGCGAGCATAATGTCCATTTTAATTTTGACATATAGAAATAAGTGCACGTATAAAATTCGTACAGATGCAACACAAAAAATTATCTAAAAATTTCTAGGATAATGGTTGATAATAGATATGGATGTCGAGATCCATGTACATAAATAAAAATTCGTAGACTAGTCGTAGTTAGAAATTTTGCTTGGTATGACCTATCAGTCACATCCTTCTGGACAATCAACTTTTCTTTGTCTGGATCAATTGACATTGCCTAATACCATGTTATCATAAACAACGTTCAAAATCCTATAGGATGCCTGCTATCGATTTTGAGATGCCGAAGGGGCGATGGAAAATCGTTAAGCCAGACAACAGAGAAAAACCGTGCCGAGGTCGGCCGGGATATTGAAATAGGCCGTTCGCTTTCTATGCAGGTAAACCCCTGCTTAAACGAATTTCAGAGTGATGACTTAAATTTTTCCACGCGAAATCTTTGGATCTGTAGCTAAATTGTCAGCAGCAACAACATGAACAAGCTATCAATAAAATCCTGATAGTTAGCACAAGCTCTGGAGCAATTTGAAAATCAAATAAAGTGTCGTTCTTAACCCACCCTTACTGTCGATTTCTCAATGTAATTCTAGTATGAATAATATCTTACTGTTTCTGTAGTATTTGATGATAAATTTCATAGATTCGGTGAATAAAGAAGTACTCAAGTTCAAACCAGTCGAAATAAAAAGCCACATCTGATAGTGGGGACAACTATTTATGTACTTTCCGTATTTACAGTAATATAAATTCATAAAAAAATAATGTCAGACAATCGGGCAGGTGAATGCCCTCTGGGACCTCAGATCCATCTGCAGAAATAATGATACAGACCTTTCAAAATACAAGTTTAGCCACTTTGATGAATATGATAAATTTTTAATATGGCATTATGCACATTTCAAGGAGGTACCTCTAATCAGTAGTATTTGAACTAAAGAGTAAAAAGTCCGAGATCCAAACATAGTAATTGAAGTTCTCAAATCAAAACAAATCGATATAGAAATCCAAATCCGACGGTAAGGAGAACTGCTTATTGCAATATGTTTCGATGTCTTTCCGTATTTTCAGAGCTTAATATTTGAAACATTCAAATCTCTCTGCAAAATATTATTTAATAAATTTTCATGTCAGATAAGTCTGGCAACTGGGCAAGTGAAAAACTGTGTGGACCTCTGGTCTACTAGCAGATGTAACAACATAGTGGTATCAAAATACAACTTTAGCAATGTTGAATAAATATGGTCAATTTTGCTATACTATATGTAGAATTCAAGACGTAACTTCCCATCAAGTGAACGAGAACTAACAAATGGAATTCCTAGATCCAAACATAGTAAAAGGAATACTCAAATCCAAACAAAAAAAGGAAGCCAATTATACCGGTAGGGACAACTTCTAAGTGCAAACGTTTCGAAGCCTTTCCGTATTATCAGTGCTTGGAAATTAAACAAATGTAGCATTGTGCTGTAAAACATCATGCGTCTGAAAAGACCATATTTTTTTCTTAATCTTTCTCATTTTGTTCTTTACTCTTGACAGTCTTGATATTTCTAAAATTGTCTTGATTTTTCTCGACATATTCTTAACATTCTGAAAATTGTCTCAACATTACTTGTCTGATTTGTTGTCTGAAACATGTTTGAAATTGTCAATTTCTGAAATGTTTGTTTTTTCTTCGTTTCTATGTTCATAATTTTATTTATAAAGATTAGCAATTAATGATATTTTATAAAATTTTGACAAAATTTTCAAATAAACGAAATTAAAATACAGTTGTTATACCATTATACAATTTATCATATTTGAATTCGTTAACTGTATACCAATACATGACTGTGAATTGACATCAATGTTTTCTTCTGTTCCGATACTAAGTTGAAGAATGAAGAATGAGGAGAACACAATATGAAATAAACATATATCCCTTAATATATATTCAAAATCATAAAAAATCTATTTCGGAGCTGAACGATTTTGAAAAAATACTAAAATGTAGTTTTAGTGTTCGGGCATAATTATTTGTTCACAACTGCTTAACAGAATACAAAATTACCAATGTTAATTCAATACGGAAAAATTTAGGTATGCTATATGTTCATTTCAAGGAGTAACATCTCATCAGTAGCATTAGAACCACCAGCAGAGGAATCTACCCAGTGGTTTCAAAAAACAAAATTACCAATGTAAAATAAATATGGAAAACTTAGGTATGCTTTATGTACATCTCAAGAAGAAACCTCTCATCAGTAACATTAGATTGATTGATTGATTGACTGATTGTTGTTTAAAGTCCAGTGACAAATATTTCATGCATATTCAGGACGAAAACAAGTTAAACAATTAATCAATATGTAGACTCTGAGGAAGGGACCGATAAGAGAGGGACTTAAGACTGCCACTGGAAAAAATACGAGTGGATAGGGGCGGACAATTTAGCCTTGTTTATATATAACTGGCCGCCTACATACCACTCAAAATGAGCTGTTACAAGGGGTTTTTAACGTGCTTAAGACGTCTCCCTCTTGACGGATTGTGAATTTATACATCCCTCACAATCAGGGACGTCATTTGTGAAGATTAGTGCCTCCAGGCCGAATATACCTTGTGCCTTTTCTTTCCCCGGTACAACCTTCGAGAAGAGGAGTTCGAGTATTTATACATCCCATTCGAACTATAGGACGCCCTTTTAGCAAGGGTTCTACCTGTTGGCGGAGAAACCGAACGACCTATTTCTATACCCCGGCCGCCCTCGAGTAGCATTAGAACCGAAACATAGGAAGTCAATGATTCAAATATAGCAAAAGAAGCACTCAAATCGAACCAAATCGAAATGGGAAGCCAAATCCGACGGCAGGGACATTTACTAAGTGCCTTACTTTTCGAGGCCTTTCCAGTTTACTTTTTTTCAAAATAATTTTTTGCGTGAATCGAAAATGATTGTATAAACTTGATTTTAACAGAGTTCGGTTAAAGGTGGCAGATTGCGTGTACAAACAATTAGAATATAAACCAGAGCAACATGACATAAAAAAGAAAGAAATATTATATGGTAAATCTACGATTAATCTCCTTTATACTATCTCATAGTGGATGAAACTTCCTGCTACATTCACAATAATAAACAAATATATCTACGTAGTAATTCGAATTGAAATGATACAGGTCATATGCTGAACTAGTCTTATCATTTTATTTGAGCTCAAAGACCATTGCATTTCTACAATGATAACACTGGTGTATACATTTAAGGTCAAATTAAAGCACATGTTTAAAAGAAATTTCAACGCAAAAATTGATTTTTTTTTTAATTTTCTATAAATGCCATGGTCTTCGTAGACGAAACAGTTAAGTGTTTATTTCACAATTGTTCGAATACTATGGGTATGCTAATGTCAGCAAGTTGACATTTTTTACTTTAGAAATAGTTCAAAAGTTTTTCAGAGTCCAGTGTAGAAAAGCCATGCGAGAGACCAAAAGCGCACAGTCCAAAGAGACAAGACCAATTTGAAACAAACTAAAATATAAATGTAACCAATAGAACAAAAGCTTGGAATCCACGAACTCTTTTACAAAATAGAAGTGGAATCAGGGGCTCATGAAGGCTAAATATTCCCCGTCTTTCGCGCAACACCATTCATGGAGTCTTCGAGCTATGTCCAGTACACAATGTTGTGACGATACCGCCTACTTTATGTACAATAACGGGTCAAATTATCTTTCATGCACTATGCTTTTTTATTTATAGAACCATAAATCTGGCTTAACCTACTGCAGGGTTTGTCTACATTATAGGTCTATTTTCGTGTTTTACTTCTGTTGTCCAACGTCGATGAAAATCTCTGCTTGAAAAATTTATGTATGGACATAACGAATGGGCCAAAATGCGCAGAATACTAGCACTCTTGTTCCCATTTCGCAGGATAGACAAGACAGGGGAAAATGTAAAATATAAATTTGCATAAGTAAAATGTCTCAACAAATTTCTGAAAATATGTATCTAGATAATATAAGTTCGACATTCTTTTAACGATGGAGGTTTGAACTATCTTCAGAAAACGGAGACTGTCTCCCCGAAAAAAAAACCAAATATATTTTATTACCGGATAACAAATATACAAAAACATGCTTCAAATGTACGTGGTTGTTAAATTTACCTAGTTATATAGTATGTCTCTGGTACACCCGATCACGAAGTTTATAACTTTCACGTATAAATATTTGTCATTTATATTATAGTACGGTTGGAACGTATGTACTTCCCATCTCATTGAAACATGTGTATTATACTGAAATTTTATGTAAAATTTACATGTGCATATTTGCCAATATAAGAAAATATATCCGACAGAGATATATATTTCTCTGATTCCACAGGAACCTGAAGTTAGGGAGGATATATGCGTACCCGGCAAAAATCTAAAGTAAAATTTTCACGGGTTCGCATTTATCTCCCAAACTTCCAGCCCCTATGTCTGATTCCGGTATTCGGTTTTTGGACTGAGGTGAAATTTCCAATTTCGGCAACATGTACCTTCAACATGCAGTTTTTTTATCATATTACTTCAATGGAGAGCAGAGACAAATATCTATGGAGAAAGATAGGAAGATATAAATTAGAGCATACGATCAAAATTTCTGTCCTGTCAAAGAAATGCGTTTATTTTAATCGTTTTCATTGTACGTTATGTATGTAATATCACATTGCTTAGGCCGAAGTCGTGATTTTTTTTTGTTTTGCATCTGAGAGCAGGAAGGTCTTAACATTTTAATGTTGAAAACAAACACAGAAAATAATATGTATGAAAAAAAAGGAAATTCTTCATACCTCGTAACGGCTAGACAGCTGCTGAACGAAATTTGTACGTAAAAAAACTTTTGATTAAGATAAAGTATTAAGAAGAATTATTTGAACATCCCCTAAGACATAGCACTACCACTGACCATCGATGTAGAAATAACGGCCTCAGATATATGCAGGGTATACAAGCTATATAAGTGCAATATGTAAGCAATAAATGATGTTCTCATTTTGTGTAATGTGTTGTTTGCCGTGCGTAGGGGTGTGTAGGTGTTAAAAATTTGACCTGACGCAAAACAAATAAAAAACAGACATGGCCTAAGTAAGAATATTTCGCCAGACATTTGTTTTTGCCAGGGAGAAAATAAAAAAATGTATAGCGGATATTTCTGAGAAATGTTTTTTTTTAAATTATCCATTTACATTTTAAATCCCACTCCGACGTTACGATTTTCGAAACCCTAATAATCATTATAAAATTGCAGAGAAGAATACATACTATTCCAATAGATTCCTTGACCCATTGTTATCATTATTGTGGCATCAAACTCACACCGGCAGTGCCTTATGCCAAGATACAAAACGAATCCCCTGAATAAACCAAGACAAAGCTCATCTGAATCTGACTGTGATTTATTCCGTCCAACACCAAAAACGAGTGAACGCTAAAACCTATTCGAAACCGATATTAACCTTAGAAAATACCATGTCGAGCAAAGATGGTGATCGTAACGTCTCAACGAATGACTTGTATGCGTTGATGCTCGAAATAAAACATAATCAAAATTCTTTGAGGATGTCTCTTGAACAGCGAACTACAAATCTTGAGTCCGAGTTTGCATGCGAAATCAACAAAAGTATGATCAATCTGAAAAAGGAGATGCCTTTAGAGTTTGCTGCAATTGAATAAAGTATATAACACAATTACCGAACAAATCAAAGTCCATAAGACATACGGCAAAATAGGTATCACACC
>JAULBM010246385.1:0-16871 GCA_032357055.1 Geukensia granosissima
AATTAAACAAAAAATAAAGGGGTCTCTTATTCCGTTTTCCCACAGTCTAAAAATAAAATTAGCAAAAATGATGAAATCGAACATTTTCATTGTTCTTTATTTCCATTTACACGAATTTAATATTTCAGATTTTTTTATTCATTTCACTTAGAGGAAATATTCAAAATTAATAAGTGTGTGTGTGTGTGTGTGTGTGTGTGTGTGTGTGTGTGTGTGTGTGTGTGTGTGATATAAATTAAGTGACTTTTTAAATTAATTTTAATATAATAAAATTTAAAAGAAAGCATTTACGCATGTTTCTTGTTATTCTGCTAGGAAGAAATGACATAATATTATGATATTTTTGGATATATCGCTGAAAAGAATTGATGGTACAGAGTTATAAACCTGATCGTACTTATGCTTTTGTTTATGGAGTTCGTGTCGTCCGAGCTTTAGTTCTGTGTTTTGATTGATTGTTTCTTTTGTTACACTTGTCTTATCATGTAAATTGATTGTGATGTTTTACCTCCTCCTAACAGTATGCTTCATTGGTCTCCTTAATCGTATCAGAAGTATCGATAACCAGGGGCGGATTTAGGGGGCGCAACTGGTCCCCTAACAAGGCTCTGACCTGGACCAGCGCCCCCGCCTAACATAAAATCCTAGACCCGCGGCTGATAACGTCCTGCAGGCGAAATAATTATAGGTAACAGTGATACTGTTCAAAATATTGTTACAACTACGGACATCTTTACAATAATTACGGTCATCCCGTTTCTTACCCAGTAGTGTAATTACGGACATCATGATTTCTAGTTACGGTCATCTTAGCGATTTTTTCAAATCGTATTTTCTGATTAATGCAGATTTTTTAGTACTATGTAATGATTCCCTTGTGAAACATGCATTAATCACCGCTGTATCAACATATATTACGTTTTCAATATATAACAGAAACTATAAAATCGACAAAAAAGATTCTAAGCCGATTCACTGTCCGCCATCTTGGGATGACCGTAATTGCAATTACGGTCATCAGCTTTACCCCAGTGAAATTGGCATGCAGAAATGTCAGACAGATGGTCCTTTATCAGATTTGTGAATTTGGTGAATATCGGGAATTCAACAGGGTTAAGCTAGAGGAAATGATGTGTTCTGATTGGTCCAAATCCAAAAGATTGTCAGAAACAGTACTTAACTTGTGAATTGTTTGCTGATTGGAAATTTATGATGGCTATCATGGGGTTCAATGATTATGTATTTTCCTAATGGTATATCCTGTACTTTGTTGAAAGATGTTTTGTGTATTGTAGGTCTAACGAGTTATGTAGTTTATCCCAATGGTATATCCTGTACTATGCCAGAAGAACACCAAGTTAGACTTATTAATAGTATACAAGGATTAGAGAAGGCAAAAATACTCAGACCAGGTTTGGTTCATGTTTCCAATCTTAGACATTATGAAATTGATTTTTCAGTGATAGACTTGGGTAACTCTTGAAATCAGTTGAAACAGATCAAAATTAATATGTGGGAATAAGATGATTACATTATTTATTATAGGTCGTCACAACTGTAAAAAGGATTTACAAGAGTTATCTCTCTTTATATAGGTCCACTTACTGTTACTTGCATTTTGGTATTACCTGTAAATGATTGAGCTTCTCTAATGGTTTACGCCCACCAGTGACTCCCACTTTGTGTCGCTGCTGCATTATAAGTTGTTTGTTTTGAGATGTAGCCTGTTTTGGAAAATCAACGAACAAGGAACAATTCTCGAACATAAAGGGACCTGTAGAAGTTAAAATTCTACTGTCACTTGGTGGGTGGCTGTCTCATGGACAATCATGCCACATCTCCTATTTTTATATGAGTACAGATGCAAATGTGATTGCTTGCAACACTTAACTAATGTATGTAAGCTATGATCAGATACACGGTCCAGTCATAACAGATACATGGTCCAGTCATAACAGATACACGGTCCAGTCATAACGGAAATATTGTCTAATTTTATTATGTTGAAATTTACCTTTTATTATTGTATTAAATCTTCCCTCCCCGAAAAAATAGGGGACAAAGACGTTAGGTCTTTGACCCTTAATTTTTCGGGGAAGGAAGTTTTAATAGTAGCAATGTTAAGTCAAAGCTATAGATAATTAGACTGGTAAAGGCGTACATTTTGTTCCCACCGGGATGCCAATATTTGGTTGTTTTCTAATTCAGATAAATATTTGGACAGAAAGAAAATTAAATTAATATACTAATCTAGCAATGAAACCGCCTGTCGAACGATGGCACCACAAAACATTTTCACCGCATTAATAGCCCAGTGGGGTGTAAAGGGTATCCTCCTATCAAATTCGTCATTAAATTTGTTTTGTCCATGTATCAATAGTTCGTACTTTAGGGATCTATTAAATTTTTCATTATTTGCTCAGACAACATATAATTCATAATCAAGTGCATCTATAATGATAGAACAGGATTATTATAATTTCTTTTTATAGATTTAATTTTACAGATAACAATCCATTCCTTGTCGTTGAATTCTGTGGAAAACAGATTGTTAATTTAATTGCTCGCAAATATTTACTGATTTACAATCAAATTTATTATTTAAAGAGAGCATACTTGTTGATTTTATTATTGATATAAGGGATAAGGGGCAAAGATGGTAAATATTGTCACACAAAAGGGTTAAGAAAGTGACTTAGTTGTATTCTTTAGCCTTTGTTCGACTGGAAGCGTGGAGTTGCTTCCAACTCTGTAAATTAGCTTTTAATTATTGCCTCAAAGTCATTTTAATAGTAAAATAAAACATCTCAGATAAAGTGACAGGGCGACCACACAAGGTCAATTTGTTAATTACTCAATGATTATAACAATTATTCAAAGATTATAATAAATACGGACTCGCATGAGTCTTTTAAATTCATTGTGAAATTGAACAACATCAAAGTTAACTTGCTATCAGTTAAAATCTGAACATTTTTAGATTATTGTCGGATATTGAATTGACAACGGATAAATGTTTCCTTATCACTTTTAAACTTCAGCCAAATGTTAGAATCCTATTGTAACATTATTTTCAATCCGGTGGGAGAACTCATGACCTTCTTCAGATTGTTTTAGACAGATAATCTTAGATTGTTTGACAGATCATCTTAGTCAGATTGTTTCAGACAGATTATCTTAGTCAGATTGTTTCTAACAGATCATCTTAGTCAGATCTTACTCCAGTTACTTCTGATATCAAAGCATAAACAACTAGTCACTAGTTGAAACCTGAGCTTAAAACCTCTCACAAAAAGAACACAATCTTAATTGACGACACTAGTAATTGTTTTATACCCGTTGGTAATTAAAAAAAGAATGAATTAGTCTACAGGACAAAATCTTAAACATGTTAACAAATAAATGTATGTAAATCAATATTTCTTAAATAGCAAATTAAGTTTAACAAATCGACATATAAAGTCAACTTCTTAAAAATCTTTAAATACAACATTGTTTATTGATGCATTGTTCATTATTTCTATATATAATTATACTCCACCAGGTGAAAATGTTTAATTTGTAAGCAGGGATACAGATATCAAAAGCTTCTTACGAAAAATCTTGTTGCAATGTAAAATTTTGATAATTGATATCACAAACATTACATATAAAGTATTTATACCATTGAATCTCGCTGTTCGGTTGAACAAACCTAAAATTCGACGTTGTAGTTTTTGTTGTTGCACCTAACACAGATATTAATAAACTTGTAATTGAGTCCATCTTGGCTCGGCTCATGTCTATTGACGAAACATTATAAATCGTCGGACATACTGTGTTAGATGACATCTCGCGTTTAGAGACTCAATGTCTTATCGTCAGGAATATCACTATGACATTGCGTTCAGTAACTGCGAGCTTTCATAAGGAGTGAATCTTCTGTTTACATGTATGTATTTTTGTTTTTTATATTTATTGTAATTCATGTACTATCTAGTCGGATTGGGTGAATTTTAGTTTGATGTTCCTTTGTTTCCTTTGACCATGCGTTGGTGGAGGGCTTGGGTCCCACTTAACTAGTGTAACCCCACCATATATTTCTCGTGTCTGTCCCAAGTCAGGAAATGTGGTCATATGTTTGTCGTTGTATTTTAAATGTTTTGTTACATGTGTATTTTTTTTTTAATCTTCAGATAAGAGCAGTATTTTACGCATATACGTTTTATTGGAGATTTAGAGCTTTTCACAAGGAGTGGTATTCCACTCTTGTTGAAGGCCTTGCAGAGAAGACCTCTAGATATGTAAATTTCCTCTGTTTTTCTCATGGTTAGAGTGCAGTCTCTCTGACATTTACCCCATATTTTTCATTTCCATGTTCTATTCAACAGCATAATAAAATTTTTGAACATTAATATGGTGGTAAAAGCTCAATGAAGTTGAAGTTTATAGATTGCGATTTAAATATGTTGAATCGCCAGAAATAAACCAGAAGCAATGTTTTAACATCACCATAGTATACGGCAGAAAACTCAGCAGTATTTAGATTCCCAACATTCTCGGAATTCCTGGCTGTTATTGGCTATCAAACAAAAATAAAGATGCTTCCGATTCGGAGCTATTATTTAGTCAGAGAAGGTGGCAACCATGTCAAAATCCCTGAGCGCCTGTTGATCGAGACTCTCTTGGAGCACCTTCCCAAGTCGACTATACGTCCCTTACAAAGAGTAGTGGACAAAAAACCTTGACTTTGAAGTTGAACTCGGTGAGAATACGAGACTAGTATGTATATGAGAATAATCATTCGAAATAACACATTAAACAACACACATTTAATTTGGTATTAATTGATTGATCGAATGTTGTTTAACGACACATCTGTAATATTTCAGACGTATCGTGGCGGGGTTTAGTATTAATTGATTGATCGAATGTTGTTTAACGACACATCTGTTATATTTCAGACGAATCGTGGCGGGGTTTAGTATTTTGAAATTTTATTTTGTTCTATATAAATAAAAAAAAATGTTTTCTTAACAAATATCAGTCTATACATCATTCGAATGTTTTATGTTCAATATGTTTATCTTGCATGGCTGTAGAATTTTAAATGAAAGAATATTATATTATTATATTGCATGGCTGTAGAATTTTAAATGAAAGAATAGAGCCTACAACCACAACTGTCCTTATTTAGAATGTGTTATGATAAATTGTCACAATATGTACATAAACTTGTCCATTAATTCAGGTAACGACGCTATTTATCATTAAAAAAACATAATGTTTTTCATATTCAATGGCGACTTTCAGCAGTTTTATTTTCTTGTAATTAAACTGTATATGATATGACCTGAGTTTATGGAGTAAATGCAGTGAGGTGAATTGAGGTGTTCCAAGTTAATACAACCGTTAACCCTGGAAACTTATATATGGTCGGTGTCAACATTTAAACAGAATATGGCACCTATTAAACGAAGCACAATACATGAATTGTATCCCAGGAGCAGAAAGGTTTAGAAGATTAAACGGATTATAATGTAGTCTTAATGTAATGACGCATGTGGTTAAATTTTAGAAATATATTTTCTACAGAAACATTAACAAATATTACCACAAAAACTACCGATATAATTGGTTTCATTCTCAAGTTTAACATGGCATTTGACAACACAGCCAATAATGGAATACTGTCAACCTGTGGAAACGTTGATAGTCTTAAATTCTGAAAAGATATTTTCTGTTGAGTTGTTTGCTTGTGTTGGTCTGGTTCAGTTATTGATATACATATATTCTATATAGGAATTTTCCTGTCGTGTTTCTACTGCCTGTACACCTTTCTCCGTATAGAAATGCTTTTTGGAAATTTAAGATATTTTACGAATTTTTTATCAACAAGTAGAACTCAGTGAGTCGTCCAATAAAATATAAAAATAAAAGTACTACTCTCACCAAATAACTGTTTTTGATGGGGAATTTCCCATTGTACCTTTTGCCTTCTAAAATACTAAATCTTCAAAATGAAATGATATCAACCATTTACTTGAACAAATTGTTGCATTGAGATGAGAATAAAATCAATTACAATTTATATTGGGCATTCTGAAGGGCTTTTTGTAAAATTCAGCTTTACATGCAATGGCCGACAACTACGGTTAGCGGCAACTTCGACAAATCAACAGCTATGGCTTGCGACGTCATTCGACACCACGTTCGACACCGACAGCTATTGCTAACGACAACGTTCGACAACGATATCAATGACTAGCTACAACTTTCGACACCGACAGCTATGGCTAGCGACAACGTTCGACAACGATATTTATTGCTAGTTATAACGTTCGACACCAACAGCTATGGCTAGCGACACGTTTGACACCGATAGCTATTGCTAGCGACAATATTCGACACCGACAGCTATGGCTAACGACACGTTCGACACCGATAGCTATTGGTAGCGACAATATTCGACACCGACACCGACAGCCACCTTCGCATTGTTGTAATATCAGTTCATTTTATTCGTCCTTTAAATTTTTATTTAAAGTGTTGTTAAGATTGCAAGAAAACAGAAATAAAGATTGTGTAGATTTCACAGCATTTAAAAAAAAACTTCAGTTCGATCCCTGCAGGGTGTTCTTGCTTTATAACAGATCAAAGTAAATAAAGCCTCCAATGGCTCTCTAAAACTCAAAGGTATCAATTACAAAACTGGTTAATAATTCTTGATATTATACCAATCAAAAGAGAGAAACTAATGTTTCCATCTGTAGTGACCCCAAGATCACTTGCCACATTATTATTATTGTTTAATCAATTGGTAAAAACATGTATGGTAATTCGAAAATTATTCTTCCGGTAGCAATTTTCCAACGAACTTCAAATAAACTGGCTCCAAGTGTATATGATAGGTATTACTCGTAATTACAGAGCGCTAGAAGTAATTGATTTTAAACTGTATTTAAATGTCATTTAAAATAATTTTAAGTAAAAATTTCCATACAATTAAGTCTTTTTAATACATATAAACTTCTGACCGTTATCTGTGTTTTTCAAACAACTGCGTGTTTACTGGTTTATTTGGGTTTATTATTCTGGGGAAGGGATGTCGGAGGTTGTAACTCGGTATCTGTTTTGAAATCTTAGTCTCTTAAATACGACTGAGAAAATTATACAAATAAAAAAGAAAAAAGACTGGAATTTACATTGTAGATCACATTCATGGAATAAAGTTTTACATATCTCCACACAGAAATCGAATAACAGATAAAAAAATAAATAAAATCCATTTTCATATCTTAAATTTCATAAGATAGCTATTTGTGATGGCTATCATAAACTATAAACTCTCGTAAGATATTAGGAAGTCCCGTGTGTCCACATGTACCTTACGAATCGTAATCGTATTGACCTTGTTCTAATCTCCGACTTAAAGAGTTTAAGAATGAATTTCCTTTTAAAATCGATAAACCCCATTTAGCAAATCTTCATATTATGAGTAGCTACGCTATATTTAGTGACGAAGCTAGGATACGATGACTCAGTTAAGTGCACATTGCATTAAAACTGTAAAAACTACAGGTAGCTTAAATAAATAAACGTTATAATATGGTAATATCTTGATATATGATCTTATTCGTGCATCTTCATAAACAAATTTGAATATCTAACAGCTTCTCTTACGGTCTTAAAAATTCAAACATAATAGATATCCTACACTAAAGGATATTACAGAGATTTTGGGAAATTTGGTTTTCTATTATCGAGTTTCCTCGTTTTTTGACAATGTGACATGCGTCTGTTATATTGTGTTAGTTGCTTACACTTTAGACAGAATGACATTGAGCAATTCATTAGATAGATTACATGCCATATCCACTAAAGAGGTTTGGTGTCTGAATTAGAGTATTCTTGTACAAATTACCAACTTCTACTGCATGCTTCCATTAAAGGAGTCTGGACACCTTATCAAAATTAATGTTTTTTAACAGAAATAATTAAAATAAAACAACCTTCTTGAACTTCGATGACACAAACTTTTTGTTCTGTATTTGTTAAGATGTTGACACTGAAGACAGACAAAAGCTGGACATGAGCTGTGAGGTGCTCACTTGGTATAGAATCATTATCTTAGAGAGACAAGAGCTGGTGATGTATAGTCACATGGACTGTTAGGTGCTCACATGGTATAGAATCATTATCTTAGAGAGACAAGAGCTGATGATGTATAGTGACATGAGCTGTTAGGTGCTCACTTGGTATAGAATCATTATCTTAGAGAGACAAGAGCTGGTGATGTATAGTGACATGAGATGTTAGGTACCCACATTATCATATAAACCTAATATATCAAACGATTTAAACCGGGTGTCTTATTTCTTATATGAATGCCTATAATACATTTGACTATGTGTGCTTTTATTAACTGTAGTTGAAGTAGATATTAAAGATGATGAACGCACTATACAAGAGTGACATAATTTTTACTGATGTTGTAGAGGTTAACTTCTTGCAGTACATCTCATCTTGTTAAAGTTTACCCATTTTTCAATTTTGTAGACTTTCTTTTCATATTTTGTCATGTGACTTCTGAATTATAATAACCGTAAATACAGCCAAAAAATCAGATGTCACATGTTCGTTTGTAATTTTGACAGCACGTACCCACGTTTTACCACAAAAAGAAAACAAAGCCGACTTTGTCCAAACTTTTGGCAGCACGTGTAAAGTTTCAAACCAAATAATATCGTCGGTCTGACCCACATGCGATAGTTTAAACCAGAAACAATTTTAGACTGTTCCAAACGTCTGGCGCATGTGTGCTGGTTCAAACCAGAGCTAGACTGGTCCAAACCTCTGGAATTTGTGAACTTGTTAAAAACAAAAAGAAAGCAAGACGACAGGCCGTGCCTTAAGAAAGAAGAAGTTCATAAAAGCGCAGGTTCAAGCCATAAACGAAGCTGTATTGGACCAAACTGCTTGCAGAACGTGCTCAGGTTCAAACCATTTACAAAGGTCGACTAAAAGACGTTCCTTAGAAAAGAAGTAGTTTATGAAAATCCCAATCCTCATTTCCATTCAAATTCCGGATTTGTGTATTTGTTCAGCGTACCGCAATTTATTATTTTATTATTGCACTCGAGATCAAAGTTAAATTTTAGAAATGATTGTAAATTTACTTTAAGATCATCAGGTATTTTTCTCATAGTAAAACCATTTTTACTCAATCATCAAATTTTTCTTGCGATTTTAACAAAAAGTTCAATATCAGCTGAAGAGGTTTTGATTGGTTTGAAAATCACACTTAAACTTGTGAGTAATATTTCTAGAGGAGCGATTTCCTTTTGAACTCGTTGTTTTGACGTCTTCAAAGCGTTGTAACAATTATCGTACTGATGTGTTAAGCTATAAAATAAGTGAAGGGTTAATAATTCTGGTCATCATTTTCAAGTGGACTAGGTGTTTCCTGGCCATTAGACTAATTCTTCAGATTATAATTGACCTGTAATTACCTAACTGTTTTCTCACGAAGCTTAGGATGGACAGGGTTTAAATGTAAGACAAATCAGAAGACACAAAAGTCTAAAGGTACCTTTTATTGTAACCCGTCGTAATATAAGAACAGAGTCCAGTTGAAACAGAGACAGCAGACACATTGTCATCACTGTGCGGTCATGCTTTAGGTCTTGCTTGAAATAAATAGCTTTATATAAAAGGACGACACAGATTTCGAAATGAGGATAGCTACAAATTTGTACTTACACATAGGAAAGGCAAGATTAAAAAAAAAACTTTAAAATGTCAAAATTGACTTGAAAAAGAGGGGACTCCATGTTGCTTATATTTATTTTTTGATTATTTCTGCTACAAACCGTTTTTGACCATACTATTTGTCATTTGCATGCTGATAATTTGAAGGCGCCAGTTTTGACTTGAGGTCGCAACGCTTCAGTTTATATTCGGACGTTCATTTGAAAACATGAAGATATTATCTCCAAACAAGTGTAAATCTTTTGCAATACACTTCGCTTAGTGACATATTTTGACATATATTCTCTACGGCTTGTCATTCATTGTGAGAGGATAGTCCATCACGCGTTACGTTACGCTGGTCTTGTGTGATAGGTGATGAAAAACCTCCCTATATTTGTTTTGGTGGATTTAAAAATACAAAAATAAATAGAAATCAGGTAAAGTTGACAGAAGAAGCGCATCATCATTAAAGCAGAATTTTTCCTTTATATTTGAGGTTAATTTTAAAACATTTCAGTTTAAGAAGTGTTTTTTCCTGGTATTTTTAGTTTTATGTTTAAGTAAAACTCTTAAGTTCCATGTGTTTTCTTTTTGGTTTTGGGGTCTTAAGTGAAGTTGCCTCTACCTTGAAACATTTTTTCTGGGGCATTCTTTTCTGAACAAATCATATGGATTTTCAAAGGACACAATAACTAAATTGAGTTTGATTTTAATGAGAATTTTTTAATTGTAGTAAAGTAACAAAGTTAAAGGATTTTTTTCAATATTAATATGTTCCTGGTATCTGAATCTTAGGCGTTTGCAAAAATATCACGTGGAACACAAATAAAATCAGTACGTGTTCGAAAATTCAAACAGATACATTGCACTGTCCAATACCAAGAAGCTTTCGTTAAATTGGTGAAATGGAAACTCTAACGTGTGATAGAAATTTGTGGTTACATTTCGGATAAGCTATACAAATGTCCATTTTATGCAGATTTCGGTGTAGGTTTTCGGTATGTAGCAATATTTCAATATCGGGTGAATGCCTATAATTGGGCTCCCTATTAACACTTTACTACATCCATACATTATAGGTAATATAAACGTTTTATATCCTAATTTTTTACTTTACGCATAAATAAGATCATTAAAAGGTACAAAAATAAACCATGTTAAAACAGCGTTTTGCACTTACTTAAAATAGCATATCAGAAAACCATTCTTCCTTTTGTATACATTGAATTCATTATTCTGTCTATTCATTTGCTAAGCATCATATATATTATAATACGGATAACTGTGAACTATTAAAAGTATTGTTAAAGTAAAGGTCTATTATAGAATACTGACACTGAAACCAAACACAAAATATAGCTTTGACATACATTTAATGAAAAAAAAAGCATTTGTTCTATGGGTTTAATTGAGCAAAGAAAAGTTTTAAGTGTCCACAATTTCAAAAGGGGATGGTATTTTTTTTGGTTTTCATCTAAATTAAATTAAAAATAAAATTAAAATACAGCCGATCGCCCGAAGTTCATGCAGTTAAGTTGAGCATTTTATTTATTATATCAAGATTTTTCATCGCATATTCTCTTGTTTCTCATATCCAAATTTAAAAAAGGATGGGGAGAGTAAAACAAGATGTTCAGAATGCTTAGACTGTTTCGCTTACGTGACATTGGGCCAATCAGAAGCACAAATGGCTAATAGTGGGCATGGTTGTTGTTTGACTTTATAAAAGACCTGGCATAGACGCTTCCTATCAAATTTGGTTCCATTTGGTCAAGCTGTTTTCGAGGAGGAAATATTTTATCTTTCAACCAATCAGGAATGAGAATCGCCCATGGAGACCATGATGTTTGTCCGATCGGAACAAAATAAGCAAACTTTGAAAATGATTTTGCAACGATGATTAATTGGTCTAGTGGTTTCAGAAGAGAAGATTTTTTTCGGCCAATCAGAAACAAGAATTGTCCATGGTGACCATGTTTTTTTTTCAGACAGAACAAAATGAGCAAACTTTGGAAAGGAACTTGTATAATGCTTCTTCTAAAATATTATTCAAATTGGCCAACAGGTTTAAGAGAAGATGTTTTTATGGTAGCCAATAAGAAACAGTTATCGTCCATGGCTGCCATTTTTTGTCCGATCGAATTTTTAAAGAATCTTGCTTTAATATTGTTCCATTTGGCCAAGTGGTTTTTTAATGAATCAGCCTAGAAGAAACAATAACATGGCAGCCATGTTGTTTTCGAATCGGGACAAAATTAGCAAACTTTATTTAGGAACTTCCTGTCAAGTTTGGTTCTATTTGGCCAAAAGGTGTCAGAGAAAAAGATTTTTTGTGTTTCAGCGAATCAGAAACAAGAATCGTCCATGACGATCATGTTTTTTTTTCAATCGGGACAAAATGAGCAAACTTCGTAAAGGACCTAGCATTTATAGATGCGTCCAGTCAAGTTTGGTTCATTTTGGCTTACCGTTTTAGAGGAGAAGATGAAGATGTTTGCGGACGATGGATGCAAATTGATGACAAAAACT
This sequence comes from Geukensia granosissima, assembly GCA_032357055.1. Taxonomy (NCBI): domain Eukaryota; kingdom Metazoa; phylum Mollusca; class Bivalvia; order Mytilida; family Mytilidae; genus Geukensia; species Geukensia granosissima. Next base: position 12,262 of record JAULBM010246385.1, read on the forward strand.
CCCATGGCCTATGGTCAAGTGAGCTAAAATGCCTGGAGGTGTCTACATTTTACACGGTATTGCTAGGCTAACACATGTAAATCCGTATATGTGGATGTAAACCCTCATACATCTTTGTAGCCAAAACTTTGCAGCCCTGGACGTTCATCAATAGTCAATTAGTAAAAAATATGAAATTTGTTATTATTGCCAATGATGCAAATTTTAAATTACCATTACTGTAACACCGACAAGCTTCAAACCATTATAAGACAAGCTGTAAAATTTCCCACAAATAAGGAGACAAATCAAAAGCAACAACATTCAGCCATTTAACCTAACAATATAAAACGAGTAAACCAACGACACTCACCTAGTTCGTAGAATATGTGCCTACACATAATCTATGTGGCGGTGTTAAACGTGTTTGTGAGCGCTGAAACGGCAATAAAACAAACCTAAAATATAGTACTGAAATTTAAACAAATACAGATAAAAATGAAATATGTTGAGCAGATAAACAAAAATCCCTGACCTCTTCCTTTAAATCCTTATGTCACAATTTCAGAACTGTTCGAATGTTAAAATACTAATATTGAGGTGAAATGGCAAAAACACTTCTATAGTTTCAGGTATGGAATCTCGGAGAGTCTTGTGTTAAAATACATGCGTTTTTGACTCTTATCACAGATATTATCTTGAATCGAGTGCCGAGAAAAAAACATGACCTTTTTGTATCCAAAATTTGCATGGTGCTAAAATAAATAACTTAGTGGTAAAAACCATAAAATATCCTTAAAGTTAATAGTTCGTGTCTTAGGAAGACATAACACCCAGTTTGTATATAAAAATGGTCATCTGAATTTATAGTTGAATAATAAAGGGTAGAGTTCATATGGACTTTAAAAACTGTAATGAAGTGTTGATTATAAGATATTATTGTTTGAAACTTCTACTTCAAGTGTAATGTCTTTGAATCTTTATAAGTTTCCCAACAAAGGTATCTCTGTTCAATAATTCTTTATTTATCCAACATTGTTAAACTAGTATTGATTCAAGCACCTTAAAACCTCGAAAACCAAAATTGCACTATATAATCGGCCTTTATTTGAATAAACCCTCTGTAGTGCATTAGATAAAAGAAAAAATATATAGCCAGGTACATAAAGTCAAATCTTCTACAAAAATCATTATCAAACAAGTCATTGTGTTTTTGTATTATATTTTAATCATACATGTACTTCGATTGAAATCATCTCACACAGAGATAGGTCATGACAGTTATAGAACTCTACTGCAGGAAGAATTTTCACTCAAATTATAAAAAAATCATATATAGTACTGCAAATAATGTTTGTTATTGAATTAACATTCTTTTTTAAAAATCCACAAGCACAAAAAGGGGCCAACAACTGTGAAGTGATTATGTAGAATACAGAATATCCCAGAAGAGATTACATGTACCATAGTATAACACTGAAGAGATTATGTACACCACAGAATGACCCTGAAGAGCATGTACACAACAGAACAAATAACAGAAAACGATGAAAGACTCTTATTCCAATACCAAAGCAAATCTTATATCCCCCAAATCCTTTAAAATTTCCTTTATTATTACCTTCTTCAATAAGGTTTACACAGAGCAAATTTAAAGTTGTGTTTTATTTATATTATTTAAAAGATGTCTGGTCTGCAGCCCATTATGAGCCAGTGGTGTCCGGAAAGTTACATAGTGACTGCTGTTATAATGATACCCGTCATGTACAGTTACAGCGGAAGCAAATTTCATTTCATAAGTTACTCCATCTTAAGCAAAATAATTTGGATGACAGATATCAAACAATTTCAGGTTTATAAATACTTTAGAAAGTGACTAGAGTTTAAAAGGATTGGAGAACTTAAAAATATCCCAATTAGTCAAACTGGATAAAAGGTCCACTAGGGTTAAGGGATACGACCACTCTAAACTAGCCGCTTCCGAATGAGAAGAATCCAGAAAAGATGCGGATTGTCTTTCTGGCATATATTTCATATTCTATCTTTTAAAACTAAACAATCCGAGGTTTCAGTCTATAACTTTTGATTTTGCACTTTAAAAAAAAAGACGAAAATGACCCTGGATGTACAAATAAACAATTTGCATTCTAATTTCTTTTACCTGGCCATTGTTAAGGAATTTTACCTGAAGCAGGCCAATACACAGACAGGTGTTCTGAAACCATTGATGGCAATACACATTGACAGGTGTGAACAGCTGATGCTAACGGACCATGATGTTTACATATTTTACTACCATGTATAGCTGCAAACTACGTCTTGAAAAGATTCTCTAGTTTATTGTCATTATAAATCATAATAAATCTTAATATATGAATATATTAGCGAGGACCCGGCATTACATGATCACAGTAATTTTGAAGCAAATTGCTATCAACTTTCGTTGCACATTGTAAATTAACCTCGGAAGTCGTTCAGGGTATAGAAATAGACCATTTTTGTCTCCTGCAGTTAGAAACCCATATAAAAGTAAGTTTATTGGTTAATGCTGGACTCTACCTTCCTTAAGTGAATAACGTTCAACTTGAAGCTTTACCCCAGCCCCTATAAATTGAAAAATATGCACCAGATTTTTCAGTCCTGGAGGTATTGGTCTTCTAATATGACGGGTGTATAATTTCACAACTTCTCATAGTGTTTTACATAAATCATAAATTTGCGGTCTCTATACTATTCAAAAAAGATTATCAATGGCTAAACTTTGTAAGACTCTCCATTTATCGTTATAGACATTACATGAGAATTAGAGAAATATTGTTAACTTGCTCCTCTCCTTGATAACGCCGACATAATGAATGTTGGACGTGAAGCAGCAATCATTAATCAAGCTAAACATACTAGTTATTGTTAGACTGTTGTGGAAAACGCTAAAAAATAAGATCTCGAATCCCTGTTCCGAAATTTTTAATTCAAAGTTACACATTCTGGTGCAGACATTTTTATCTTAAATTGGTTTATTCTCGGTGTTGTCTCGTATAGTGCATGTTGTCTCGGTTCTCGGATACCAGTTTGCACATGATCTGAAGGTACCAGTCTGAATTAAGCGACCATGCCAGTAGACAGAATCAAAAACCCAAACTATATGTGGTGCCTGTCTATGGTATAAATTAAGCCGCAGAACTTAACTTTCTGAAGGTTTGCTAAAGATTTCGCCATCAAAATATTAAAAAAAAAACACAAAAAGCATTACTTATGAAATTCTTTTAAAAAATCCTGAAAATGCGATAAACGACCAGCCCTTGTGATTGCATTTCAAAAGAGTCGAAAACAGCAGGTGAAAAAAAATTATGTTATACTTTGGTAGTCGTGACTGTTATTTCTAGCCCAAGAAGGATGCATTCATCATAAAACTTTAGCATTTCAGAGAACAAAATCGGAATTGTTATAAACTTGTTACGGATCAAGACCATTGTGCTGGTAATCCATCATGTCCAATATATTTATTTGTCATCTTTTAATTACAATTTTAACTAGGCTTAAGAACCTCCAGAATCACATTAATCGTGAAATTGGAAACTTAAACTTATAATACCAGGTAGCACCATCTCAGGTAAAACTCCATTGATAAAAATCCATTTAATATGATCAATTTTTGTTTTCTTTTTATCAATAATCTGATTATCTAAACCCATTTCACACCTGATTCCAAACCGTTAAATAACCTCTAGGTGTATATTAAACAGGAAATGAAGGCCGGTATCACGCCCTTCTATTCTAAACGTGCTACTATCTTAGTTTTAAATCGTACCCATACATCAATATTGAGGCAAATAAGTTCTTATTTTGTATACCAGTGACAGTCATCAGACAATGCAATACTAATTAATGTTTCTATATACTCTCGTGTTTAATATACTGTCAGAAAATCGTTAAAATAAAAGTACATGCAGTATTTTTATATTAATATTGGTTGATGACGCTTAAATAGCTTACACTTAATGCCCATTGAATATCTTACAAATAGCTTACACTTAATGCCCATTGAATATCTTACACTTAATGCCCATTGAATATCTTACAAATGCGAGGATTTTCTGTGTGGTGTTTAATAACAATTCCTGATTACAACAGTTACTGGCCATTAGACGGATATTGTTTTTTTCTCATTAAGACTTAATGTTGTATATGGTCCTTAAGAAGGATATTGTTCAAACTTGTGTTGTGACCATTAGAGGAACAATGTTCTATCTCGTGTTAGACTGAATACACGAGATACAACAGCCGAATTGAAGAAAAACATTGTTCTATCTATGTGGGGCTGAACACAACAGTCCCTGGTCGTTAAAACAACATTGTTCTATCTCGTATTGGACTGAACACAACAGTCCCTGGCCGTTAAAACAACATTGTTCTATCTCGTATTGGACTGAACACAGCAGTCCCCGGCCGTTAAAACAACATTGTTCTATCTCGTATTGGACTGAACACAACAGTCCCAGGTCGTTAAAACAACATTGTTCTATCTCGTATTGGACTGAACACAACAGTCCCTGGTCGTAAAGGGAACATTGTTCTATCTCGTATTGGACTGAACACAACAGTCTCTGGCCGTTAAAACAACATTGTTCTAT
>JAULBM010246496.1:0-16871 GCA_032357055.1 Geukensia granosissima
AATATAGATTTATGACCAACAGTGAAAATTTCAAGTCCCTATAACACACAGTTTCTGAGATCTTTCATCCAAAAAAAACTTATAATTTTTTAAGGGCAGATAACTCACATAACATGTTCCCCGACGTTTCCGATTTAAAGCGTTACAGTTGTATCTTCCGATACTGAACAATCCCTCAATTACATTTCCTACGCTATCTTAGTCTCCGTTGGAAGGAAAGCCCTTAATTGACGAGTATTACTTAGAGGTCAAGTCACAATCACAGAATGAAAATATCGGTCAAATATTTTTATCATATTTACAACAAACAAAATGTAAAATAAATTCTTATAATTCAAAAGTCATCAAGATTCTTGGCCTTTGCATTCCTCTATTTATCTCGTGCCATAAGGACCATAAAAACAGCTCATTCATAAAATTGGTCATTTATATGTCATGATAGCAAAGCTGTTAGACATTAAAGTCTTTAATCTGTTGAATTATGGAAGGAATAAAATAACGGAATGTATTGATTAGAAAGGAACTGATATGAAGTTATCATATTTGGTACTTTATCTGTAGCAGTAAATAATTTGTCTTGTGTGTGTGTTTTGTCTAAATAAAACCTTGTAAACGATGCTGAATTCAAGACTAAAGTCCATTGTAGAATACCTATGTGAGAGATCAAAAGTGCATAACTAAGAGAAAGACAAATTTTAAACAAGCTCAAAGATAAAACGAAAACAAAAAGAACAAAGGCTTGGAATCAACGAACCTCTTTACAAAACAGGAGTGGAATCAGGTGCTCTAGAAGGATAAGCATCCCCTATCTTGTGCGCAACACCCGTTTGAACGACACTCAAGTTCAATGGCGAGCTAAATAATAACTTTTATATTATCTGAATACTGAGTGATCATATTTAATTAGAACGACTTTCTGTGTGCATATGTACCTTCCAATAAATTTCTTTTTTCTTTAAATCTATTTTTACATGGCAAAAATTCCCAGTCAAACTATACACAATAAAGTTCATAGAGAAGCCGATATTTTTTTGCTTTAAAGTTCTGAATTTTATATATTTATCATAGTATTAAATAGATTATCAATATATGTTATATTTGCATTCCCTGATTAATTAATTGCTCTTCCTCAAATTTTTATTGCACAAGTTTGCATTTGCAAATTAGTTTGTTGCTGTTGTTATAATATTATATATTTATGACTTAATATATTATATTGTCTTTCTGTTGAAAGGCAAATTGCTGTTTCACTGATTCTATTTTCATTAAACTTCAGTGAACTTACCATAGGTTTCTAAATGTTTAAAACAGACTGTAACTATATGTGGCACTCATGGGCTATCTGAAGTGTGAAGCGAACTTACCATAGGTTTCTAAATGTTTAAAACAAACTGTAACTATATGTGGCACTTGTGGGCTATCTGAAGACATGTATGGCAAGGTATCAGTCAGTAAACTACCCTGTCGTGACGTTGACAAGGACAGAGCGTCTACTAGGCTCGAATTTCCTGTATTACGACTACAATCAGACTCGGACAAAGAATCTGAACTTGCTGCGCACTGAAATAAAAAAAAAATCGTTTAATTTTTTTAACTTTTTGATAATTCAATGTTGTTCTTTTAATCGTTTTTTTTATATAAAGAAAAGTAACTTTCATTTAAGGACACACTGATTTGTTAAACCATATCAAAATGATTGGCTTCTGAATGATATAAAATATGTATGCCCTCAATATAAAAATACAATTCACTAATATATAACTGGAATTTCTGATTTGTAATGCTTCCTATCAACATGATTGATTCCATTATGATAAAATTAGCAATGCCCTCAATATCAAAATATAAATAGATCAAAGAAGTTTCTGATTCATCAGGAAGAGAAAACTGATAAAAACTCAAGACAATGCCAACATGAATATTTGTAAGTGCTTTGTCTTTTCACTGAAATTATTAGATTGACAGATAAACACATTTGCACTTAATGTATACTTTTTCTTATAAATCTTGAAATATTTTGCATTGGAATATACGCATGCGATCTTACTTTAGAACTTCTGTGTCCATTATCTGATTTGGTTGTGTGAATTCTTGATATCCACGTAATAACTGGCATTTCATTTCAACAAAGTTTTTACTCTTAGCAAGAGTGAAGCAAAAACGAACATTTTCCGCACTCCTTATTTGTGTTGTCAAAAACCAAACCTCATAACACAATTTAAATAACACATACCCGGTTGAGTTTATCAGGTGACAATGACGAACTACCATTCTGTGTACAATTATCTAGTGAACCATGGGACGAACTACTGGATTTCCTACAATTAAAAATGCATTATTTCATAATTTATTTTATATATTCATTACTTGCAGATATATCGTTTTTTTTCGTTTTTTTTTTGTTTTTCTTTTTGTTTCAAAAGTATTAAATATTTGACCAACAGAATATTATTCATATTACAACTTTGAAATTTTAGTCTAGTAAATGGTTTGCTATTCAAAATAAAATTGTTTTATGGCTTTCCTTAGCAGCATAGATTCAGTTCTACTACTGTCTGGCTTAAGGGCCAGACAAGTTAAACAATTTGATATTTTCTTGACTATGTGACAACTTTCTTGCTGTCTTCATGGTTGTTACTAAGATATTTTAAAACACGATGTGAATTTTATTTCTGAAACCTTATCTTTTACATTGTTTTTATCTGCAGTACCTCTGATCTCTTCTATTTAAAACAATGTCTCCTTCGCTAGTCCTGTCCTTTACTGATGTTTTCCTCTTCTGGAGTTCAACATCGTTTGCTATGCATTTTGCAAGAGGTATTCCGAACACAAGACCAATGGGTTGAGGCTGACAATCTAAAATAGTACAATATAATGTTACTGTGAACGACAATAGTTTTAAGTCATAAACTCCAAATTACTTGGATAAGGGAGAAATTAGAAATGTTTCCATTTACAATAAACGATCAGCAATTAAAACCATATGAATTATGTGTGTTGGTGTATTGGCAACCATGTGTATCATTTTTATTGAAGTTCACATAAAAGTAATGATAACCCAATCAGCATTGAGTTTGCTTTTAACTCTAAAATCAGTGATAAGACCAACCTTTATTTTCTTTATCTTTGTCATGGAGTTTATCAATTAAGGCACCAAGGTTTGCCGAATGTGATTTTTTCTTCAAACCCAGTACTTTTCGTTTCCGCCTGGTATCAGGTGATTCTGTGAAACGGGAAACAAAACTATCTTATTACATGTACAATAAAAATTAAATTTCTGAGCCTGCTTTATTTCTTCTTGTTCTAACTATGATTTTAAATTGCAGATTGCTGATCTATCATTAAAGCTTTTCTGTCTCGCACAATACATGCATAAAAATATTCTATCCAATTCTATGATTAGGTTCGTTCATGTCTAGTTTTTGCCTAGTTGTTTTTTTTTTTTTTTTTTTTTTTTTTTTTTGTTATTTGAATACATGGTCTGAAATTTAATTTTGATAATTAATTGTTTCCTTGTTGCTACTTTCACCTCAATAAACGTCATTGTTTTAGCTGTTATAAAATGTACATAGATAAATCATTTAAATGAAAGAAATCACGACCAACATGCTTCTAAATGAACAGGACGTTCCACCTATATGCAAGGAAGCAAGAATGATAATTTGGTACTTAATGATCATCCTTACATTCATACTTCACTGCAAGGCATTGCAACTATTCAGTTTTAATGTTACTTGTATTCATTGGTTTATATTATTTAAGTGTCTATTTCAGGGGGAAAAAAAGAATAAAACAAGGGTCAGACTAAAAAGAAAAACACAATATACACTGCAATCTCAAAAATACGAAACAAAACACAGACTATACACAAAAAGCTAACATAGAACTTAAATCTATGAGCAATGAGGACCCAACCAAACATCAAGGCAGAAATCTTCTTTCCCACAACAGAGCAATATTCAGCGACTTTCAAGACACGCCACATTGCGTTTTTTTTTATTATTATATTATCAAAGGTATGTGGAAAGCTTAAATGGTATTTGTTCAAGATCTTTTTCAATTTGTCATTATTTATATATCAATTAACAATGATGATGTAAGTAGACTTGTTACCGGAAAGAAACTTATCTTAATTTAATCTATGTAAAGGTATCTTTATGACAAATGTAAGAATAAAAGCTATGTACAATCTGTTTCCTTGTTCAAATTTATTTACTTGCGTTGTTTTTACTTGCGTGTGTTGTCGGATTGTAATCATGGAAGAAAAATGTCCATTTGTTCCTAATATAAGTCAACAAATTTTCATTATATAATAATTCATTTATAATTACCAAGAAATTAAAACTGATCTTTTTTTTATTATTTCAATTAACTTTCATGTAATGCAGATATAACAAATTTCACAATGCTAACAGCAATAGTTTATGCCAAATCAATTATTGTTTGTATTATTTTAAATAGAGAAAGATATACAAAGTAAAATGTCGAAATATTTTTATTACATGTCCAGTTTTTATCAGTGATTGGAGAATCAAATGAATCTTAATAAGTAGTTACTTTTACAGTTTACGTTAATTTTGTTGTTTCGATTTTTTCTTCTGAAAATATCTACAACATTAATATAATAATCAGAAAGTCGGGGATAATTTTCAATTTTACAACGTAAACAAAAAGGTAAACGCCAAGTATTTTCGAAAAATAATCTAGTTTTTACAACTACGAAAGGGGAAATTACTCTTATGTCGTTATCATTTTAACGAAAAATGTTTCAATGCTGATTAACGACTAGCATTTTTTTTTTATTTTTTCTTCTTTTTTTATAATTTGATGAGTCAGCAGACAATTATCAATTGAAGTTTCTATATCAAAAATTGTGTTGAAATCAATTACTTTAAAAAATTGAAATTCAAATTAGAGAATCCCCTATCCGACCAATCGCGGTTGGAGACACTCGCATATCGAAGCAAAAAATTAAGGAACCGTATAAACAACGTCAGAAAATCAACCAAAATTAATCAACATATTAAATTAAACATTGTTATAGCCTAAATGAATGTTTTCAGTAAAAACGCGTTCGATTGCCTTCAAACGTGAAATACAGAAAACCACAAGCATTTAAGTTATCTGGTCCAGTTTTCACCTACTCGATCAAATTGGGTCACGAGTCATTGAGGAATTCCTAATATAGGTAATAACTGATTATCATTCTAAAAAGCTCGAGGTTCATTATTTTTTGCATTTAAACCACGTTGTAATCATTAAAGGTGTTTTTTAGAAAGGTGAAAAACAAATAGCATAGGATGGTCGTAAATGAAAACACACCAAGAAAGCTAGAAAACTAACTAATATATCTTATTGATTTCACCCAGAACGAAATATTTGTGGTAGAGTTAAGGCTAATAAATGATATAATGGTCAATGGAATTTTCGCCAATAATCGGTCAAGTGCGTAACGATCGAAGCCAGTAGCGGTTTTAAGCGGATTTCTTATGACATATTTTGACAAGGTACATCCAACAAACAACAAAATATTCAGTGGTCAGTTCAATAAATTAAAGGTTGGTTGATAAATATAAATTAAACTTTAATGAACAATATTTTAAAGTATTGTAATGAATTGTAATGAAAACAACCTAATCACTTTAAAACTGCAGATATACAAGAAATAAAAATATTGACCGTGGAGAACCGTTTTTACTCGGAGCAGAAAAAAATGCATCACAACATTGATACAGAAAGTCGAACTTTTAGTCTAAAGTTTCAATTACAAATGAATTGTATTCATATAGATGACCCATGGAATCACTGAAATCTTACGGAAATGCATTTACCAGGTGATTTTATTCGACATAAATGACAAGTTTTGAATGACACTTCAAATAAATGTCAAGTATCTCAAAATTAACTGTTTTATTAAACAACAATATTCCGTTATCTGACGCGTCATAGAACAAATTTCTCCGTTGATATTCAAATCATTTTTTATTGATGTTTTTCTGAAATTTGATAAAACCACCTAAAAGTAAATTTTAAAAATGTCATGAAAAGATTGGTTCGAGCATGTAATTTATTCTTTTTATTTTCGTTAATTGTACGGTTTAAAATTTCAACCTAGCAATGTTATTCCATCTTATACCAAAATAAATGATTTAGGAAAAATCTTTAAACACAATAATTGTTTTCTTTTCAGTATCAGTTTTAAGTTTTACCATCTTACAATAGGAACTTTTGACATGAAAATTACCACGATATTTTTCTAATTTATTTTTTACATTGCTGGAGGTGTCAGGCAATGTAAGCCGTGGTTTTACTGGTATGAGAGTAGGTATGATCCGTCTATCACCAAAACATCTACATTATAATTTGATTTAATCGGTTAAAGGTCGTAACGACCATCCCCTACGTACTTGGACAATAGTCTCTGATGAACACACCTGACGCTAAACACAGATTACAGCCAATACAAACACCCTAAAGCCGATTCAAGGGGTTTTATTTCCAATTTATGCAACCATCTAAACATAATGCAAATACGTTGATACGACTTAAGAATGCGTAACATCCTCTTCTCTTCTCTTTGTGGTGTTTGACAAGAAAATACCATATGACTTTCATGGTAAAATGATATTATAAATTGCTGCTGAATTAAAAGTCAACTGACAGCTGCTGCGATATAAAAGCCACGCTACTGAATCCAACTGAGGTCCATTATGGTCTTATCGTATCATCCTCCGTTGTGTACTTACTGGCCATATAAAGCAGGGGGTAATATCATTGTCTTATCAGCTGAGCTTGCTGTGTATATTTATTGGCTATTGAGTTAAGCGTTGTTTTATTATTTTTATTCAATATTAATTTCTCAACCATTGCTTACGATCCAAATGAAAAATTAATTTCCTGATAGTTCGATCTAATCAGACACTACTAGTGGTATACGAAGTAATATTCAAGTGTAATTACGCTTAATAACTGAAACCGCTTTACAATGACCCTCACTTCTTTGTCTCGCAAAGCATTAAAAATGAAATGTTTTTCGAAGATACGCCGTTAGACAGGATAATTAACATATATCGAAAAGGTTTAGTTCTGTTGGGGAAGGGGGCTGGCTACTTTCGACGGTCCAAATATGGGACTTAGTAGGGTGGCACTACAGTTGACTATGACTTTTTTAGAGAATGTCACTCAGTAAGTGCTAGTGCAGATAAACAATTCCAATGCATTTCTTTCAATTTATCGTATTTCTTTAAAAACAACATGACTATATGGTTGTTTCAATATCTTTTTATACTTGTACTCTTTGTGATCCTGCATTTATAAATTCTTAATTTACATTAAAGATTCGCCTTGTGAGGAAAGGTTCTTGTCTAAGGAATAATTACAAAATAGTAAAGGTTCATCAGTGCGATAATAAATTACCCCTCGTATAATGAGGCAAGCATGCTAATTTATTATAATAAATATCTAAATTAAATGACTCATGTTCATAAAAAAAAATCGGATGACCTCGGGAAGGTTTTATTAACTTACAAAAACTTAGCTTTTTGGGAAACGAAAGTATAAAATATAAAATGAGTGACGTTTCATGCGATTACTACGATCACTACTATGTTGGGGTTGCGTTGAATTCTCTATCACACTCTTTCTTTTTTTTTATAAATATCTAAATTAAATGACTCATGTTCATAAAAAAATATCGGATGACCTCGGGAAGGTTTTATTAACTTTCAAAAACTTAGCTTTTTTGGGAAACGAAAGTATAAAATATCAAATGAGTGACATTTCATGCGATTACTACGATCACTACTATGTTGGGGTTGCGTTGAATTCTCTATTTTTACTCTCTCTATCTATCTCTCCGATTTTTCTCAGGATTATTATGTTTTTTTTTTATCATTGTGTCTATTTATTACCCTTTTAAGATTTATGCCGAGTACATGTACTGTGATAATGATATCAATGATTTAAGTTTACGGTCTAAATGATACAATCAGTTGATAGTTTCATTATTTTACCTTTTGGGATAGTTATAGAACAACCAAGATTCATGGCTTGAAGTTTAGATAGCACTATTTTTTGTAAGGCATGTCTTTCCGCTTCGGTTAGCTGAGGTAAACTGGAAGGCTTCAGGACTACTTTTCTTCCACTAACATTGCACCAGCAGCAGTTACCCTAAAATTAAAATGAAAATAAAAGCTATAAAATTATTGTATGTTTAAACTATACATCTTTGCTAAACGAGAGGGACGAAGTTAGGAATAACTATAAACAACAGCTAACACTAGAAGTGGTTCAGTAAATCCCACCACCTACATACTTTCTCTATTTGCTAGTTATATTAACAAGTCAAAAAACTAATGGTTGCTTTAGTTTGAGCAGTGTAGTGTAAAAGCTCGCTAAGACCCCGATGTAAAACAATCATAATTTGTGACCATTTTCGCAGATCAGACAATAAAAAATACGGTAATAGATTGTAAATAAACAATAAAACCGTGTTGTTTACAGGATGTTATTGTTTGTATGATGTTTATATTGTTTATTTCCTTGTTTATGCTATACATTACAGGAAGGCTCATTTAATATTGGTTTTACTGACACAGGCAGATAAAATTCGATTAAAATAACGATTTTAGGTTCGCTGTATTCAGGTATGATGCGTATGAGATGGTTATAAATCTGTGGATTCTGCGTGTTCTAAGGCATCAACTACATTAACTGAACAAGTCAAATAATTTTATGTAAGAAAACGACTAGTTTCCTGTGATTTAATAAAAAATCAAAAAGTTGACATGCTTTATAAACTTCATCGGTTCTCGACAAATTCAGAACTTTTTTTTTTAAAAATCGCCCCTTCAACCAAATCCTAACGACGTTAAAATAAACTCTTTTGAAAACAATATACACAGGTATATGGTGGGATGTCTTGGTGTTTTTTTTTTTTCATTTTGGTAAATATCACCATCGTCAAATGTACCCAGAATAACCTGCAAGGAGTTCACTGATGTCGTTGACCGTTTAAGTTTTTTTTTACATCAAATGAATGTGACATTCTAAATAGGGCCTAATTTGCTGTGTAAGGAAACTAAATATGCTCAAAATATAATTGGCATAATAAACAAACGTTTTTAAACTTGGGACAGGAAGCTATCTTTCTAAAACAAACGAGTTAATCGTAGATTTGTGGAACATTGATGCATTAATTAGGTACTGGAATCAGACATGAGTATATATATAGAGAGAGGTTATATTGATTTCAAGGACAATTAAAAGACTAAACATTCAGAACTCGTGCCCTTGTTGTGAAGCAAACTCTAAGCTCTGTGTATCACATGGATATTAATTACATAGATTCCCTGTCAAATTACTTTAATAAGAGATCATATGATTATAACCACATATTACTTTGGATGTTATCTTCCAAAATCCGTTTCTAAGTTTATATCAAATTAATGAAATAGAGATTAAACAGTAGGAAATTTCTTTGACGGAAACATTTATAAAATGTTGCACCAACATAACACCCAGGAAAACCATCACATAGTACACGATACGAGCATTCTACGGCATAGAGTTTTATCCTCTAGGGGCTATGTCGATAATAGATCATTAGGGATTAAAGTATTAGAGTAACTCTGTAAAGTAACTTAAATGTGTGGAGTAGAACAGCCTTGTTATATTTAGGATGCATTAATGTCAATAGGTTTGAGCTGAAAAATCTTTAAGGTATTTCACGTAATCCAATCTAGCTTTTACTAAATGCCAGTATAATATTATTTTAAATATTGCTACAAAGATAAAAATTGAAAAGACCCCCTACTGGCAATCATTTACAAATATATCCCTTCATAAGAGATAGTTTAAATAAGTCACATTTACATTGAGGGATTTGAAAACCAATCCAACGGCATTGCAACAGGATTTAATTGACCATACTGTACTGGCGTCATAATGTCAATATTTAAAAAGGATATGGGCAGTATCTATTTTTCATATTTGTCACATTTTATGTATCGATTTTTTTATGTAATATTGCTTGATATAGTAATAATTTTATAAAGTATATAAGTGCAGATTTTAAACTATACAGTGGTTGGGGTGATAGCCTAAAACGGCAATAAATAATTTCTGCAATATTTAATAAACAGTTCTGTACTAAAATATATATGTACAGCATGCAGAAATGTTCAGTAATTAATGACTGAACAGTGAATACTGCCAGAAATCTTGACAAATGCTGTCATTTTTATGAGACATGACATGTAAGTGTCGCCGTGACCTTTTTATACATGTAAAACAAATTACCCTCTCTTCAGAACACGCCGAAATTGTGTTGTAGATAATAATTATTGTGGATATATGGAGTAATAATGAGGTCAAAACACCCTAAATTTTATCATTTACAACCATATATTTGAAATTTTGATTTACGTGTGGTAACTGTAATACACAACGCGTGTCTGTATTCTGTTATTGCGAAATCAATTATTTTGTTACTTCTCGCTTTGTAATAAATTGCTCGATAATTTTCATTGAAGAAATAATTAACATTTTAAATGAAATTTAAAGTTTAAAAGTCTTACTGGTTGATGTGATCCAGTGTATGTCTCTCAAAACGTATCGTATCAGTTCGTGGTCAGTTGACTGACTGTTGCTTAACGTCCAGCGGCAAATATTTCATGCATATGCAGGATGAGAACATGATGATTAACGAACCCTGATTGATACCAGAACGACTCGCAGAGACAGATTTTGAACGTGCTTGCTCGGCAACAGCAACGGTCCGAAGGGAGGCATGCCACTTTACCCAGACAAATGATTCTGACTTTAGGCCGACCAGCCTAAATAAGCTTGCTAACGGGGACGAAGCAAATACAAATTTTAATGTTTTGATTTGACACAGACACGGATCGATCCCACGACCTTCCCCACTCGAGAAGACACAACCGAGGCGGTCACCTCAACAGATAATAAGACCTTCCCTATCAAATAAGTACAATTGCTACCCCCATCTTTATACAAAAATACACTTTTGCAAGAATTTTTAAAAATGAACTTATTTTCATAGATTTTATTGCATCAAATCAGAAAGAACGACTTTCAAAAGCCGAGTTTTTTTGCTGGCCCTGTATATATAAATGATTCTTCTTTCAGCCTCTCTGGTTGTGAGTGTCCTCCGTATCAAATTTTGATAGGACATATATTCGTCAAATGGGTACAACTTGCTTCATCAACGGTGTTCAATTGGTTACAGAATAGGTCAATTGTCGGGTTATTTGGTTAAACACTTGTTTATTATAAACCAAAGTAAATGGGCTGCGATAAACAATGTCAACATACTTAAAAACTCATATTTTGGTGTTCTGATAGAAACAAGTACAGGAGAATGTGGTCCTCCTCATTCATCACTTGTGGAAACAAAACATTTCGTCTATCTGTTTCATGTTTTGTCACTGATCCCACCGGTGAAAGGGGAGGGTTGAGTGCTCACAATCCGGTTAAACCCCGCCACATACCTATATGCCTATCCCTGTGTTTGTCTTTGTTTATTTAGTCATTTATTGTTATTTTTTCACCATTTTTGCATTAAGTGTAGTTTAGGTCGATTGTCGTGTTTTATGTATAGTTTCATATTTTGTATTTACAGCTTCCGTTATGGAATGGTTCATTATTGAAGGCCGTAATGGGACCTGTAGAAATTTTAATTCTTCTGTCATTTGATGGGTGGCTGTCCATGGACAATCATGCCGCATCTCCTATCTTTATACTATCAGCTGAAATGGTAGTCATAAATACAATGCAACCTAGCCGACCTATTATTTGAACCAAGGAAAAATGTCATTCCACGAAAACACGAAGAGATTCATATTTACAAGCATGTGTATTTCGTTTGTAGATAACATTTCTGTACAACAGCCGGAGGTCAAATGACTGAGTTACTTAATGAAGAGTAACCAACTGTACAACTTTTGATGTATTGACTTGTGTTAGCATTAGAATAAGAATGTTAGAAACATCCCACAATTTTTAACCAAATTGTTTGAAACCACGATCCTAGACCACGGTCCGGCGGGTCTTAAATTCTATGGCTTGTAGAAGTTAAAATTCTACGATCACTTGGTGGGTGGCTGTCTCATGGACAATCATGCCACATCTCCTATTTTTATATTATTACATATATCGCAAATTTAAACATTTGAACGATAAAAACATATCAGTATTAAAGTACCGTTTCGTAATACATTTATCATAAAATATAAAAAAAGTATATAGTAATACAATGTACATATGTGGTTTCATGTGTAAAAAAAAACCTATATGAATAAGCCGAAACCGAAAAAGCGAAAACGGTTCGACCAAAAAATATCAGCAGTTTACATTACCCTACATCCATGGTAACCCAGAAGATGTTGCAAATCTACTTATGTAAGCTTACTGACACAACCACTTTAATGTGGACTTATGATAAACCTTTACTGTCGTTATCATTTGTTTGGAACTGGATCATTTTAGGGGTCTGAACATCAAATATTCAGGTCATACATGGATTCACTGGGATCGGCTCAACATGCAAAATGGATTACTTTTGAAAGTTGTTTCGTGGAATGACTGTCGGGGTAAAGCTTCTGGCATAGACTTTTAAAAGGTTTCTCCCATAATAAAATGGTATTCTTACTAACGACCAATATAAATTCTGTGTTAACTCCGTCCAGAAAATCCCAATAAATTATACTTATATTTCAAAAAAACAGCGTAAATTTGATATCAATTTCGGTGACGCAGATGGTTGCGTGAGACCTGAAATTTTAGAATTTGATTTTTAAATAAAACTTTGTGTTGTCATGTTAAACCTGTTCTAGTGACCGTCTTACGGGTATTCCGAAAGACATCTGTCAAATATTATGACAGTTCCGAGTGACATTAAAAATATCTAACCTTATTGAGCGATTGCACTTTCATTGAAACTGCAGTAATTATCTATGCTATGTATTACAATTATAAAGTCAAATATTTCGTACATTGCTATTTTCTTTTAAAATAATAATTATTATACCTCGTTGCGTTTATAATTGGTCAGAGAAGTAGTAATAAGACCACTAATGACAACCATTTGTCAGAAGTTACACACCTGCACGAAAACGACATATTTGTTAAATTATTCATATACTATGGTCAGTGGCCGTATACATGCCCATGGTGTGACTAAGCAACTCGGCATCTTGTATTTTTTACACGTTTCGTTATTTGTTGCTGTGCTTCTAATCCGATGTGAAGTGACGAGGATTAAAATTCAAACAGCATGCATGCGCATTTTCTTGTACTGCAATTAGCATAACAACAGGAAGCATACTAATTGCTAAAAAAGTATGCAAAAGCCGTTCTTGTTGAATTAAAACATGAATACTATTGGTATACAAGATTGTGATCAAAATAACAGAAGGTATTGCACGCAGGAAAGCTAGCCAAACCATGATAAAAGAACAAACCTTCGAAGATAAAACCTAAACCTTTGAAAAAAGACAAAAAAAAATTGAAGTAAAGACGAAACGTTTGAAGAAAAGTAAAAAACTTTGAGGAAAAGTCAAAACATTTGAAGAAAAGACCAAAGCTTTGAAAAAACCCTTTCATTTACAAAAGACTAAACCTTCGACGAAAGACCAAACCTTTGAAAAAGACAAAACCTAAAAAAAAACTAAACCTTTGAAGAAAAAACAAACCTTTGAGTAGAAGACTTAACCTTTGAAAAAAGACAAAACATTTGAAGAAAAGACGAAACTTTGAAGAAATTGCAAAACCTTTGAAGAAAAGACCAAGTTTTGAAAAAGACAAACCCTCAATTTAATTGACAAAAGACCAAACCTTTGAAAAAGACAAAACCTCCGAAAAAAACTAAACCTTAGAAGAAATATAAACGTTTGAAGAAAAGAAAATTGAAAAAGACAAAATTCTTGAAGAAAGACAAAGCCTTAGAAAAATCAAAACCTTCGAAGGACATACAAAAACTCGAAGAAAAGACTTTGAAAAATACAAAAACCTTGGAAGAAAAGACAAAACCTTTGAGGAAAAAATAAAACGTTTGCGTAAAAAACAAACCTTCGACGAAAATACCATACCTTTGAAAAAAAGACAGAACTTTGGAAGAAAAGACCAAAACCAAAACCTTTGTAAAAGATAAAATGTTTGAAGAAAGATAAAGCCTTAAAAAACAAAAAACACCTTTGAAGAAAAGACTATGACTTTGAAAAATCAAAACCTTTAAACAAAAGACGAAAATTTTGAAGTTACAGTTACCTCCGAAGAAAAGATAAAATGGTTGAAGAAAAGACCACATCTTTGGAAAATCAAAACCTTCGAAAGAATTATAAAAAACTTGAAGAAAGACCAAGCCTTTGAAAAATACAAAACCTTTGACGAATAGAACAATCGTTTGACGAAAAGTTCAGAATTTTGAGGAAAAGACCATACATTTTATGAAAAGACCATGCAAACCTCCGATGGAAAGATCAAACCTTTGGAAAATACAATACATTCGAAGAAAGACCACATTTTGAGAAAATACCAAACGTTTGAAAAAAGACTAAACTTTTGAATTAAATACCAAACCACATCTGAAGAAAAGCCCAGACCTTAAAAACAAAGAATAAACCTTGCCATAAAGACCGAACCTATGAAAAAAGACTAAACCTTTGAAGAAAAGACCAAACTTTTAAAGAAAGACAAAACCTTTGTTGAAAAGAAAAGACACGACCTTTGAAGAAAAAACCAAAAATGCTCAAAGCCCAAGGCCAATCCATCTAAATCTCTATACACGCGACAAGCAAAATAACAAAATAAAAACATTTTTTATAAAAACATGAGGCATATGCAGCAGAAGTGAAGGGTTTTCTTACATTCATCTGAATATAAATATGTTGCATGCATGAAGGGGACGTGGATTTACATGCAGTTACAGTGCTTGTATTACTTTGTATAAACTTGAGGAAATTATATATACTCAGCATTAATTTATGAAGTATTTAAAACTTTTACAAAATTCTACCTACAAAAACATTGTCAAAACATCAACAAAACTTTATCCAGCTGACACATAAAAAGTAATATTCTCATCCTTGGTTCCGTTCAAAGCATTGATTAGGGGTGGACCAGGCGTATGCAACCTTATTAAATATATGACAAATCTTTTCATTCATTTGTCTATAGAAAGAATTTGCATTTCCTTAATTTTGATTTAAGTGACACTTTAAATTGTTACGACTATCCCTAAATCCCGTGTTAACCTGTCCTCCTGCATTCAACTATAATGGTCTGCAAAGTCTTGAATTGACTCGGGTTGTAACTTTAAACTTAACCACAGGAAAAAAAGTACTTCGGATAAGATAATTCCAATGTGATCAAAGTGACCGGATAAGGATGGCGAATGCGTTTCGAGAAGCAATTGAACAATTTTTCGTGTTCCATGAAATGGACGAAAGAAAATGCTATGAGGGAAAATTGCACTAATAGGACTTTGTCAAATAATTGACGAAATATTTAGGTATTGAACAGACGAAATTAAAACGATCAAATGCTTCAAAGATGTTGGTGACAATGGTATAATTAAACTTGCTGACATGCAGTAATTATTAAATTTCTGTGTTATTGAAATTGATCTTAAAACTGTTTTTGTCAGACAAAACGTCGCAGTAGTACCGATATTATCAACTATTCAATTTTGATCAATAACTGATGTGTGAAAATCGCTTTTAATTTTCTTCGTGAACTTTTTCGTGAAATATTTTTTCTTAAAGAAAAAATTATAGATATGTACAAGGTTGTTGATATGACGGGATATATTATATTTCGACCCAATTATGCAAATACAGCTTTAATAATGTATGTTATAAATGCCAAAATTGGGATTTAATTATATAATTATCCGAGTGGGGGGAACGGCGTATTAAAGGTTAATCCCGACAAAGAACACAATAATTATAAAGACGAACAAGTTATATACTAGCTAATTTATATCAAAACTAGTACATTGTTATAAACTTTGAATGAACTTCATTGTAAATATAGTATTTTACAATGTACACTGCCTGAATTTTTAGAATAACAGGACTTTCCTTAATATGCCGATTTCTGGCACCTTTTTACGAAAATTTGTAGCTCATTTTGTTTTGCTTTTTCAGGTTAATAGAATTCTTTCTTAATTTGGTTCCCGCTTTTGATCTGTGGTTCGTAATACTCTGGTGATCCCCGCGATAGAAATGTTAAACTTTGGAGTTTAATCCCAAAATGGATAAAATTGTATTATCGCTTTTTGTACCAGTAAGGCTTATATATATAGGTATGAGCTTTAATAGACAAAACCACCTGTGGAACCTAAATCATAATTTTATAATAAATATCTTTTTTAAAAACTCCACAAGGGGCCTTAAACGAAAAAAAAATACACCTGCAGTTAGTTGCAACCAATACGACTATGAAAAATAATTCATATAAATGTATGTTTTCTCACGTCTCAGTTTAAGCCCACGTCAATCTGAATTTTGATGAATTAACCTGTTAAACTGCTGCAGCCTTTGATGTATTGCAAATTATTTTATTTATAATACAAATGTAGTTTTGTTACAAGGCTTAACCTTGTTATATCTGTTCAAATCTTTCCTGTGGTAATTTTAAGTAATAGTAAACATTGAGAGATGAGAAAAAAGAAATATAAATTGTTCTCTATTTTAATCTATTCAGCCAATAACACGCCTATTAAGAAATAATTACATGGTACATTGAAATATTGGGGATCGATTTGAGCCCTCAAGTACGGAAGCCGGTTAGTGCCACAGGGGGAATGTTTTTAAATTTCTAACTCGTTTTAACGACTTAGTATCTCGTTA
>JAULBM010246607.1:0-27669 GCA_032357055.1 Geukensia granosissima
TCAAAATACCATATGACACCGGTCAACCAAATCTTGATGGTGACCGAAAGTTTACAGAGTGATGACCCTAATCTTATTTCACTCATTCACTATTTCTTATTTGGCGCGATTTAAAGCTTTTCACTAGGGGTGCCACCCTTGTTGAAGGCCTTTTGGAGACCTCTTAGATTTTTAAATAACTGTTTTTTCTTGTAGTTGGAGTGCAGTCTCACTGACATTTTCCTCATATCTTTTCATTTTCATACATAAGATGTAGGGAATTTGGAAAAGATAGCCACCAAAATGTATCTGGTTATTATAAAAAGACCTGTGATAACTATAATGGCGGTTATGATAGCAGGGACCACAAGCAGAATGGAGAATATGCCATTCCAAACCATGGAATTATATATTCTCTTCCATATTGACTTTTCATATCTTTCATTTTTCGCATGAACATATAAAAATAGACACTTCTTTTCTTAAATGTTAGTATCAATGTTACAGACAGATATTTTTCAGACATAGTACATAAAATGGTACAAAATTTGATGTATGGCGTTCTATAACGTTTTATTTTATTTTTTCGTATGATATCATTCCAAAAACTTGTTGAAGTTGTGGAAAGAGATATGGACACTTTTCCCTGAAATTGGTTCCCGATGAACGTCAATTTTCTAAAGATGAGTATTAATGAAATTCTACAGAAGACATGCTTCATAAATGATTATTGTTACATCAAGTTTTCTATGATATTAATGCAGCACTTTTAATCAGTTCTTAAAATCCCCGAAATTGCAATTTATAAAGAACACCCACAACTAAATGAAAGTAAGGTTCTCTGTCATCATTGATAAATATAAAAACTTGAAGTTGGTTGTCGACTTCAGTTGGTAATATAAAATCAAACTTTTATAGAAAAATGTTAAACGTCATATACTCAAAGTAATAAGTTAGGTAGTTAGCTGTTTTTTATAAAGTCAAATGTGCATGTCAGTCGTGTAACTTCCCCTATTCATCTCTCTCTTTTAAAAGTTTAACAAAATGGTTCTGTAGATCTACCAAGTCAGGTTATCAAGGTATGTACAGTATTAACAAAGTTCTAACTTCCGACTTCAATGAAAAGATTTCTTGTCTCATTCAAAATATAACTATAGAAGTCCGTAGTATAAGCAGCAAATCCTGGTAATATTCCGTTTTTCATTTTTCTCAATGAGTATTAAGATTTTGGTTCGTAATTTATTACTTTTCTTTTTCTATTTTTCAGACAGTTTATCACTAAAAGAACCTTTATGCCTTTAAATAGGAATTTTTCGCGTTTAAGATTTTTCATAGAGTAGTTTCTCTCATTGTATCTGAATGATCACTGGATTTTTAGCTGTAAAGGTTAATATTTATCATTGACCTATTCTCTAATTAACATTAGTAATAAGTACATGTTCAGCTTCACCGTTTCACTTGCCGTGTAGATTTTCAATTTCAAAAAGGTTTGGGGTCTGTGTGGCCGAGTGGTCTGGGTAGTTGATTTAAACTTACCTGTACAGATCACTGTAGACTATCACCTATATGGATGAGTTCTTGCCTGACTTTGCACCATAAAAAACGGGTTGAGTTTAACTCGCATCGCACGTGATAAGGTTTGTCAGTTACCTGAAAAATGTTTTTTGTTTTCACCGGGTACTTCGGCTTCCTCCATCAATAAAACTGACCGCCGCGATATACTGAAATATTTTTGAAACATGTGAAAGTGGCGTTAAACCTCAATTAAACAAACAAACAATTGAAAGGGTTTTATTTATAATAAAACTTAAGTGTGAACACATATTTCAGTAAGTCATAAATAAAACAAATACCACAGAGTAGAAAGAACTTGATGAACCCTTCGTTCTTCGAATGTTAAACAGTCTGGTTGAATCACATATATACAACTATGCATAAAAAAGTATGGGATCTCCCGTTACATGAATCATTTAGATAGACTCGGAATTAATTACTATACTCTATGTCAGAGTTTGCTGGAATGGGTAAGTACGTTGTGAAAGAAAAACTGTTCACCGTATTCTTATAAAATAGTGTTAATTTTGTAGATTGAAAAAAGTGCAAGTAACTTGCAATGATACTTTTTAGCAATCGAAATGTGTTTTCAGCTGCACCGAGTTTTTAATTCTCTACGGGGATTTTACATTATAAAATTAGCCATTTGTTTGCCGGATGTGGCCAATTGCACGCGCTAGCTAACGCGAGACCGGGAGTACACATTGTCAACTCTTAGTAATAATTAAATAATTCAGCTATGATTAATTAACCTGCAAAAATGCTTATTGGTGCGCCTGAATTGAATTTTAAAAGTAATTCTTCTGATATGTATCGCAAGAGGGTGTCCGAATAAAAAAATGAGTGCAAATTACTTTATCTAGGTCAAACTTAATTCAGCGCGCCCGCCAAAAACAAAGATGGCCAAACCTCAACGTTAAATACCCGTAGAGAAATTCAGGGACAGATAATAGTATGTAAAATACTTTTGCATAGTGTCAAACATGAACCGTTAACAGTAAGATAATTCTTTCTTTTTATTTAAATAAATACAAAGGCGGAAACGCTCATATAATTTAATTAAAATCGCACTCCAGAAAATCTTGGCATAGAGTATAGTGTTGTATGACTAGGCGAACGACAAAATAAACTAATCAGGAACCTGTAATGCATTTGATTATCGATAATATGTTTAACCCCCCTCCCCCCGAGGGCGGCCGGGATAAAGAAATAGGCCTTCGGTTTCTCCGCCTGCAGGTAGAACCACTGCTTAAGAGGCGTCCGTTAGTTCGAGTGGGATGTATAAATACTCGAACTCTCCTTCTCTAAGGTTGTGCCAGGGAAAGAATAGGCATTAGGTATCTCCGTCCTTGAGGCACTAGTCCTCTAAAAGGGGCGTCCCTTATTGTAGGGGATGTACAAATTCCCAATCCGTCCAGATGGAGACGTTAAAGACACCCCGTGTTTAGGAAATGCCACGACCTAAGCACGCTAAAGACCCCTTGTAACAGCTCCTTTTGAGTGGTCCGTTGGCGGCCAGTTACAAGGCTAAATTTTCCGCCCCTATCCAACCCGCACTTTTTCCAGTGGCAGTCTAAAAGTCCCCCCCTTACCGGTCCCTGTGTTACAGTCTACACATTGATTTATTGTTTGCTAACTTGTTTCCGTCCTGAATATGCATGAAATATTTGCCACTGGACGTTAAACAACAATCAATCAATCAATAAACTATATAATGGAAAGCTGTATGAATATACATTGCTGAATTTTAAAATGTCGCCCGTTTTCTGCGTTCACTAACACTGACAGAGATAAGTAAAATTTCAATTTCCAATGAAATTTTGCCAATCAAAAATATATCATCTTTCACATATGTCATTCTCGAAATACCTTTTGTTATAATCAGCGTTGTATATTTCAAATAAGGTTTGTCCCTTCCTGGGCATTAACAAAGCAGACGTTGTTCTGTGTTTCTGGTGTTTTGCTTATTAAAGACATTGTATTTTAACCGGATTCCCAACATTTTGACCTTGAGTGTGTCAATTAATACAATAGCCATATATATACATGCATAAAATTTAAATTAGTTTTTAGTGTAGCATACACATGCGAGAGATCAAAAGTCCAAACAGACATAACAGATTAGAAACAAACTATAAAAGACAACTAAAGGAAACAAAATGAACAAAGGGTCGGACTCCACGAACTCCTCTATGAAACAGGAGTAACAGAAGTAGGATCACGTGCTTCGAAAAGTTAAGCATCTCCTCTCTTGCGAGAGACAACCCTCGTGAAATACTTTAATTCTTTCCGCATAACGTCAATCCGAGAAAAGGTCCCGTAGGCAGGAAATGATCACTTGTATATATTTAAAGGAATCGGATTGACAAAATATAGCAGAAACAGTTAAATATTAATGACATAATTATTCAGCAAATCAAAGGCTACACTTAATACTACTACAACGAAATCGTATCATATATAGCTAAATGATTTTTCATATTTTTCATATCTTAACTTGCATCATGCATAAATAAATTACCAAAAAGTGGCTGCGGCAATGCCTCTGAAAATTTTATCGAATATCATTAAATGCAGCTCTTTTGCAGGCTGAACAGTTTGGAACATGCATTTTATCGACATACTTAACGTTTTCCTCCTTTTTCCTATTTTACATTAAATAATTCAAAATTTAAAATATAGGTTAATGATTTCTACAAGGAGACACTGGACGACTTATAAGTTATAATATATAAAGCTATAATTCCAATCGCGGCATTTCATCGTCTTGTCGACGTACATGAGACAAAATGGATTCATATAATAAGATATTAGACGATTTCGTTTTAGTAGTGCACAACGTAGCCTTTGATTTATTGAATAATTGTCATTAAAGCTTTACCTTTTCTGCTGTATAAACCAAAATGACTAAAATTACGAATTAAGAGCAATAATTCCTTAAAGAAAATAAAAGTGATCAAAATGTCTCGATCTAAATGTCACGAAGTTGATTTCAAAGAAGTAGAATAAATTCCCTCATTTAGATTTAATCATCCTTAAAACTTTGGTAAAATGGTGATTTAGCAATGACGACATTTATTTGTCAAGTTTTACCTGAAATTTTGTGCTTATAAAGAGTGCCCTCTCGTTTTCAAGGTCATGTCTCCAGTCTAAACATGACAGGTCTCTAAACCTATGGAAGAAGTTGATGCAGAAGCTTAAGCGAGAAGAGATAGAACGATTGTGCTATCACAAAGTCCATATCGTTTATTTCTAAGTCAGGTTTAAATTGTCAGTATAAAACGTTTCAAATATATCTCTGAAAAATCATAGTACGTGCAGGCCTCTTACAGAAAGACATTGACGTTTTCTGGAAAGATTAGAACGGTAGCATGTTAAGCATATATCGAGTTCCACGGAATCTTACTTTGAATTTTTTGCTGGTGAAAAGTATAACCCATGACGTGATGATAATTTAGTATTTGGGAATGTGTCATGTCTCCCGGAACGTGCTAAATAAAAATATATCAAAAAATTTACATTCACACCAAATCAATGACACTTAGTTTTTTCTTATCATTCTTTATTAATTGGTAAAGTTTTTTTAAGCGAAGAGATGTAATCATTATGTTCACGCTTTAATGAATGGTAAACATCTTGGTTGTACACAGAAATCGTGATTTCCAAAAATCCCAGATTTATCAAAGCACAAGTGCATATAAGTCACATTAGATCATGTCCCCGAGGGTTTTCAACAGCCCAGTTGTCAGACTTGTCTGACATGAAATTATCAAACAACGTTTACAGAAATCTGCTGCATTTGTTATAATTCTTAAGCACTGAATATATATATGGAAAGGGGGAGGCTTTGAAAAGTATTGCATTTAGTAGTGGTCCCTGCTGTCCGATTTTGGCACCCTATTCTGATTTGTTTGGATTTTAGTGCTTCTTTTTTATGTATTGATCTTTTACTTCCTATGTTTCGACTCTAATGCTACTTATGCGAGATTACTCCTTGAAATGTACATATATCATACCAAAATTTTCCATATTAACTCAACATTGATAATTTTGTATTTTTTAATATCCGTGCACCCAAGCAAAGACTGCATGGCCCCGTTGTCGAAGTTTATATTATCTTCTGCAAAAACATTCCAATAAAATGCCAGACCAGTGGTATATGTTAAATTGTATCAGTATAGCTCAAGTCAATTACTTGAAATAAAAATGACATACTTTTGGGACATGTTAATATCCCATAACAAAAATAAAACCCCCAAATTGACAATTTTATTCCCAAGTTAAACGATTGAAATGAAAATAACGTCATTTTAATCTATAATCGAAAATATTTTCCCATCTGTTCTATAATAATTATCACAAGTATAAAAATTTGTGAAAGAAGTTGCACTCACTTGCTTATATTAAGAGTTTGACCCTTCAAAGCCTTTCACACTTCGGCGTTTACTAATACCTCTCAACTTATTGTGCATCTACGAATTATATGTTACCTTTTTAACAAATTAAAAAAATACAAATTGTAGAAGGAATTCACGTCACATGCCTGAAATAAAATAAGGGTCTCGGTGGACCCCTGAACCAAAATCCAAAAGGTTTAAAGCACAACTATATATATGTAATCATTCATAAAAAATTAATATAAAAAACAAAACTGAAAGAGTTAAAGTATGCATGAAATAAAAACTGTACCCTTATGTTGAATGATGGTTCTCTTTTTTGGACCCCTTTATCAAAAGGAAATAATTGACAAATCGAGTATTTCAGACCAACGACTGTAATTCATTTTAATGAGCACCAAACGAAATTTGCCACGCATAAAGTCAAAATATGTCAAAATTTCAGCAATGAACTATGTCATGGTAAATTCAAATTCTTTTATAGGATAACCATAGTCAACATCAATGCGTAATCCAATACAATACACACATAAATTCGAAGAAATACGATTTTGAAACACTTATTATAGTATTTAAAGTTCTGTCAAACAGTCGACAACAAAATACAGATACGGTTTTGAAATAAAAGTTATAATTGTAGCACTATTAAATATTTTTGAAATATTATTCTCTGGGTGAGTGAGATTCTTTTATCTTTTATCCAAAATAAAACTTTTATTATCTCTTGTTGTTACTTGTGACCTTGGGTTGATTGTACCCATAAAATGAAGCTTCATAGTAGAAAAAAATAACATTACACCCCATGGGAAAATTTTTATTTCAAGTTAAAATGAATTTTTAACTACAGCTTCAGCTGCGGCAAAAATTAGAATTCCAACGATATATAATATGATAAATTTCATTGTGCAACGTTTGATACAGATTCACTTAGTTGTGACTAACTTCGTTTGGTGTACTAATCATGAGCACAAGTTCGGTGAATTTCATTTAGAAATAACATATATTATATTTATAGTGTGGAGGTTTCTGCATCTTAAATAATATATGTAGTTTTAAAATAAATACTAACACAAACTTTATATTCATATGTCTATAATTTCGAGGAATATACATCTATACATGCATTTATTTGTTCTATTTTCATAGGCTTAACTAGCACCTAACTGCAAGTGCGTACCTTTTCAACCATAATCTGTTGTAGGTATGAGTTATCAAAGAATTAGTAGAAAAAACATTTTTCTGTCACCATTAGATAATTTTCTGTTGAGAGAATGATTTGTTTCATTCTTTATTTCCTCTATTCACACGCTATTTGTCTGGGTTCATATAATGCACCCATGCAAGTCAATTTAAATATATATATATTTTTCAAAATGTGTATAAATCTAAATTCAACATATCAAATACAATGTTCGATATCAATAATAAAAGATAAGACAAGAAACAAATAAACTACACGTATAGTTTTACAATCAATTTATTTTGTGTACAAATCGCGCGATATTTACACGTGGATTTTAAACACAGAGATGCAGCAGCTGTCTCTTTGTCGTTCATAATCAATAAACACGTGGACACCATCTTTCTTCTTAAAATTATTTGTAATCAAAATGGATATATTTTACTTAAAATTTATGTTTTTGTGTCTTTTAAAACTAGTTTATTCTAAAATACATGAAATAACAGCTTCCAATATTCAAAAGGTAGGTTTCGAAAATAGTATAATAATTATTTGCATCAAATATATTTATATGAAATCTTAGATAACGTAAACAAATCAAGTTTGTGTCACTGTCTTGATGCCTTGTGAATAATACATGTTTAATTTATTTTTCTGTCTTTCTATTTCATTTTCATTTATTCAATTTGTTTGTTTTATTTTTATTAAATTTCATTGTTATCAAACAAAATAATTTCTTGTAAACCAAATACCTTGTACATATATATTAAATTTTTTCTAATTTAAGAAAACATTAAACCACGAACCTTCAAACCTTGTGTACATTTGACAAGGAATACTTGTGATCCTCTGTATTCAGGTTTATATGTTTTGGTATCAGTAGTTCAGAAAAATATAAACAACATTTTCCAAATTATGATGATGTGGTCACCTCTCAATCCAATTGTAATATTTTAGAGGAATGTATTCATGCTTGAAGTTCACTTAATTTTCTATTTTTCAGCTCCAGAATGAAGAAAAGTTCATGATGATTTATGTAACTAAAAGTGGTAATTATGATCATATATGTTTACGTATACTCTAAAAAGAACATAGAACGCATTTATAAATCAATAAAAAGAATATAAATTGATTTGACCAAAATTTAATTTATATTTAGGTTTTTATGTTAATATACAAGAACTCAATGCGGAGTTTCAACAATAATTAGAAAAACAACCTATAATCGGTCAAACGAATATCAGTATATCATATTATACATGTATGTATAATGATCAGAAATAATATATATAATAAATAAAAAATGAATTCGAAGGTGCTAAAGACAGACAACACCATGGCCAACAAAAAAGAAACGAAAGACAAATATAGTACATAAAAATTACACTGAAAACTAAATCTAGAGTAACACGAACCTTACAAAAACTAGTGTGAGTTCAGGTGCTCTGGAAGTGTAAGCAACTTCTGCTTTACTAATGTCACTCGTAAAATGTTATTGTACATGAGAAACTAAATCGTGTCATACATGTATAAAAGCCATGTGCAAGTGAACATCGCTTTTATTACTTCATTTGAACTTCAACAATGAGCTAGAATCCCATATTCTGCATCAAGATCTGGTTGACTTTATAATTCCGTCAAAAGTACTTATGCAGAGGTTTTTAAATGTATAATGTGTTATTGAAAAGTTACTATAGTACAATTTGAGAAAATATTATCCCAAACATGACCACAATAATAAATATCTTACACATTTTACAGATAGTCTAGAATGTCGTTTGGCCTATCCGAAATTCGTAGAGGCTTCACAGCCTTTCGATTCATCAGACGGTGTGATGTTTGGTAGAATCCAGCACGTAGGACTGGCATCTAACTTGGATGTGGAAACCTTTCCAACTTTGATTTATTTTAAAGCTAATTCCAAGACGCCAAACAGGTAACCAACATGGACACTTGGCAAAAGTTTTCATCCAAATTAAATTTTAGCCAGTATTTTTTTTTTTTTTTTGCATATTAATCATATTTGCTATCAATACTTAATTTCGCATTTGCACATTGTTTTGTTTTCTTGCACTAAAAATGATATTCTTATATTATCTTGATTATGTCGTAGTTTTTGAAAACTTTGTTTTGGATTTTAACTAGCAAGTAGTTTTCGACGTCGCACTGTGCGTTATCTCTTGTTTTATTTGCATTTTTTGTTTTCATACTGAGTATTTAAGAGTTTAATTCAAAACAATTGATTTACAATGTTTGTTTCTATATCGTTTTGTCACACAAGGTAAGAGGAAGGTTTCAACCTTTATATGGCTCTGTGTGTTTTATTGCTACCCGTTTAACATTGTAAGTTTAATCAGTGGTCGTTTTCTTATTTTGGTGTCTTATCTTTAATGTAATTTGTTATAAGAAAGATAACTCAATTTCTTCTGTTATGAAATTCCTCGGGTACTTGTTCCTTGTATAATATATATGTTCTTTCACATACCGGGATTGGATTAAAACTTGATATTCTGGAAGACTTGTCTCCTTAATGGCGAAATTTGTGAATTTGTTTTTTAAATCTGAAACTAAATCACCAGGACACGAGCAACATCACTCTTTCAATGTTTATACATATATCCATTAGCATAATTTTTGCTTTTGTCAGGAAATTATGTATTGATGAGAAAACACTTATCTGTCCATTTCTCCCTTAAACTTGTATTGAGATACCTTAATGAAAGGGAGATAAATCTTACACAACCTGATTGATGGGAATATCAAATAAATGGTCTTAATGAAAAGTACTATTTGGACTTTTGTTATGAGGAACAAATGGATGTTGACACTGCAGTGGTATATTGAATAATATAGAACGCTTGCATGTGCTATAGACCTGGAAACAGTGTATTCATTATCAAAATAAAAGTGTATCCGCACCGGCAATATTTTGAAAAGTTTTCTACTGTTAAAGTACACCCATGCACATTTTGATATTATGTCAAATTTTGAACAATACTTTTAACTGTGGCTGCTCAATTTAATTTTTTGAAAAAATTGGTAAATTAACACTTAAGTTAATTATTGCTAGCGACAGGCATTGCCCAAACAACAGCATTTGCACTAGTTGACAAATCCAAATTATACTAGCACCTACACTCGGGTTCCGCACTAACAGGGAAGATGAAGTCAAAATATTCAGAGATGATAGTCATCATTATTGCAGCTTTGGTATTATTGGGACAACAACAATGGTAAATTAATTGCATTCTCGGTCTTATTGTATTGTTATATGATTTGGAATTGATAAAGGACACCATTTAGAGCTTTAAAATACAAAATTACCAATGTTTAATAAATATGTAAAATTTAGGTATGCCATATGTACATTTCAAGGAGTAACCTCTCATTAGTAGCATTAGAACCGAAATATAGGAGGTCAAAGATTCAAATATAGCAAAAGAAGCACTCAAATTCAAATAAATCGAAATGGATACATGAGAAGCCAAATCCGACGATAGGGACAACTACTAAGTTAATTTCTTTTCCGTAATTTCAATGTTTTAGAATTTTAGCAAATGCAGCAAATTTCTGTAAGTCCAGTGTAGAGTACCCATGCGAGAGATCAAAAGTGCATTGTGCAAGGAGACAAGACAAATTTAAAGCAAACTAAAGGAACAAAAGCATGGAATTTACGAACTCCTTTACAAAACAGGAGTGGGATCAGGTGCACCGGAAGGGTAAGCATTCGCTGTCTTGCGCGCAACTCCCGTCGTGGAATCCAAAATCTCAAATCCGGGTTATCGTCCATCCGAGAAGAGGTCAACTTATTCTTGTATTGCCGGTAACAGGTCCATATAACTAGTTTAGATACCATTTATATCAACCAATTCGTGATGGAGACCATAATATTTAGGCGGGCCGACATCAACCTTGATTGGATCTATATTTGTAGTAATTTATGCGACAACAACAATGCTCTCTTCAGAAAATCATGATACTTAGAACAGGCACGAGATTATCGAATCAACTGTGAACATAAACCTCGTAGGCAGGGGAAGCAGGAATACTGCCACATAAATATGGGAAGTTTACAATAGAAAAGTTGAAGTCATCCCGTTGTCGTAAACTTAGAAACAAGATTTCCCTCTTGGTCAATTTCGAGGAATGAATCTAAGTATGAAGCAGATGTTTTTTAGTCTGTGGTCTCTTAATTTCTAGTTCGCTGGGAAATATTTGGTCGAGATGTTTACCGAAAACATTGTTTGATAAATTTCATGTCAGACAAGTCTGACAACTGGGCTGGTGATTACCCATGGAGGACCAATGTTCCACGGCAGAGGTATCGACAATACATAATTACCAATGTTGAATAAATATGGAAATTTTAGGTAAAAAGACTAATGCCATCTGATGGATGGCAAAATAAACCAATTTTTGTCCTACATCGACTTATACAAAACAACTTGAAAACAAATTTACTATTGTGGAAATTTTAATATTAATATATAATTTTGAAATATTTAAAGGTTGACACAATTTTAGAGTTGCCTAAAACGGAAGAAAATGTGCTGTTTACTAGCTAAAGTGAGTTTGTCAATTTTATTTTCAGAGCGAATATAGATATCACTGTTGAGAGTATTATACAGTTTATAAGTGATGTGACAAGGAAAGATTTTATTTACATGGACAAACATTTCACCGTGGAGCTAACCCAGGCAAACTTTGACGAAATTACACAGACACCTCATCAATTTAAACTGATGCTAATGTATTCAAATGGTAAAATATTGTTTCTATTATTTAGTGGCCTATTAAACGCTAGGATGACTATGAAATTAATGTTCCAATTGTATTTTAAAGCAACTTTAGTGAAATGTACGAATTTTTCAAAATGTCATGATACTGACATTCCGAATTCCAAGCGCTCACAGCATTTGTCTTCAATCTAAATTGGCACCATCATTCGTTTAAGTTCAACCATTTTAATTTTTTTTCTTAAACTTAGTAACCCAATATATTCAATACAGAATATTTATTAAAAATGCTATCTATACATTACAAAATATCCAAAAACGGTTCTGTGTAATATTCTCTCCTGAAATTATGAAACGTATTTCAAGACCGATAATATCACGTGAGCGATACAGCAAAACATACCATTGCATCTTAATTGTTTTGCAATGTTAATACTTAAAACAGACTTTCACACATTGTTAATTAATTTTTAATATTATTATAACTGATTCTTTATTTGGATTTTATTAATTTTAGAAAATAAAGATAAAGTGGAATGGTTTGACGACTTGGCTCAACTTTACAAGAACGATGATAAGGTATTCAAAAACTTAATTCAGATTGAATTTATTATTAGAATTTAAGGGTTTTATACAGCTAAGAATGGCGTTGAAGTATACAAGACCCAAATTGTTCATACATAGCATTGACTTAGCAGACAGTCGAGTCACTTCGTAGTTTCCGAAAAAAAAAATTCAAATTCTTCATTATTCTAATTAAGGGCCCACAAGGGGCAATGTGTAATTGTACAGTTACACAATGAAAAAGAAGGGAAGAATTGCTTGATTGACAGAATGACAAAATATATTCACATAGAAAATAAATATAATACATATTCAGTATATTGGTATAAAACATCATGTTTTTTAGTCATAGTAATTTATATTTAATATATAAATCAAGGATGTTTACATCGAATTGATCAGCGTCTGTATGTATAAATTAAAACCTCTGGTCAACCAACATTGTTTTAAGAAAAAAGGGAATTTGAACATATCAAAAGCAAACGAAAGTTGCAAAATACAAGGCTGCCGTGAACATGGTGACTTTTTATCAAATGGAAAGGACATCTTCTATGTGCGATACATTTCGAGGCTTCTCCGTAATTTCAGGTATTTGGTGTTTATATTTTAAAATATCGCAACAATATGAAGTAACTTTCATCTCATACGGGTCAATGCAATGGTGATATTATCTATGCTGTACAGAATTTCAAGGAGTTACTTCTAATCATCAGCAGGGGGTACTGGAACAACAAACAGAAGGAATCAGAGATCCAAAAATAGTAAAATTCTCAAAACAGGAAGCTAAATCCAGCGGAAAAGATTTCTACTACATGTGAAACCTCTGGTTATTTCTAAATAAAAAGGGGCTAATATCATGGATATAACAACCGGAGTAGGGAATATCCTCGGGACACCTGGTCAACCAGCAGTGTCAATGACCTTGTGGTTTAAGATATAAGTTTGCCTATGTTGCGTAAATATGATGCATTATTATGCAGTATACGTATTAAAAGGCGTTAAATCTCAGCATCGGAAGCCAGAAGACACAGAAGACCACGACAAAAAAAGTAGAGCAACAAACTAATAAAGTCAGTTACAAAATTTGCATTCTCTCTTTATCATTGTTCGATTTGACGGTGACTTAACCTTTATTTTCTATAATTCATTTAATTACAAAGAGACCGCTGCTGGTAGGCTAGTTTCAGTGGTGTCGTGAAATGATCTCACTGGTGATACGGGTGTTGATAGATACTTTAATAGTTAATGTTTTTTGTTGTCTTTTTGTAGATCGTCTTTTGTCGGCTGGATATCCACAGGGAGGGAAACTTACGAGGAAGGTAACATTGATATAAAGAAATAAGCAAAACAAAACACACAATGATATAACAAGAAAAATAAAATAAGAACAATTTTCATTCGCCAGGTAAAATGTTTGTAATAAGAAATAAGAAATTCCAAGAATGACAAAAGTGAAAAATGTAATGTGCATGTACATCCACGTAATTCAAGCCTTATTAGTAATAGTGGTGATATCATAAAAACGAAATTTCATTCTCAGATTGTATACAAACATCTTCGCTATCTAAGAGTTGCGCTGAAGCCCCCCCCCTCTCTCTCTCCTCTGAGGAGATGGAAAACTGAGCCAAACACATGGCTACCAAAATGGTATACAAATAAACTTCCCTGACTTTAAATTCTAAAACCCTGAAATTACGGAGGATGCTTTAATCCTTGTATTGCACTTGGTAGGTTTCCTTTCCGCTGGATTTGGCTGGCTATTTTGGTTATTTAGGATATGAGTATTTCTTTTTACTAGGTTTGGATCTTGGTCTTCATATGCTTTGGTTTAAATGCTGCAGATGAGAGTTTACTCCTTGAAACACGTGTCCAGCAAAATCAAATTTCCCATATTTGTTCATAATTGGTAAACCTGTATTTTATAAGATCATGTATCGTCCTTTAGCAAATATTTTAATTGTGCTTCAGAAATATTAAATGCATTTTTTCTAGATTTCAAGCAAAAAAGTTTCCAGCTCTGTATTGGTTCAGTGATGATGAGATTCCACAGAAAAGTTTATATGGCGGACGTTTTGACAAAGTAGAAATGATGGCATTTATCACCGACAAAACGGGAATTCGTCGTCTATCAGACGGCTCCTTGCCTGAAAATGTAAGAAAAAAAGCCAGATTTTTATAATCAACAATTAAGGTCCTTCTTATCAGGATCAAAACTTACAATATTAGTTGTGTTGCTTCTCTGTTCTTCCGCTTTTCGAATAAACATTTTTTAATGGCGATGATGTTTAGTACGAAATACAAAGACAACCACAGGAAACTAATTTGACATAATAATAAAGGACACGTTATATGTTTTGTTGAACACTTTTTTACTTTTTTGTAGTATTCGTGGTCCTAAACTAGATATGTCTGAAAGTCTTGTGAACTATACTGTTGGTCAAATATGACATGACCACGAAAATGAATTGGATTTCTTGACGTTTCTTTATTAACTATAGTCCACTATCAATTTACAGGCTGGCGTTTTAAAGGATATGGACGAATTAGTGAATAAATACAAGAACACGATCGCCAGTGGGAAGAACATGGTATGTGATGAACTATTTACACAGGAATTAAGTTTCAAAGGCATAACTGACCTCTTTACATAAGAGAAAGCTTTCAGGTTTTGGAAAAATAGAGTCGTGATTGTTTAATCCTTCCAGTGATTAACCCCGTATCTAGTCAAAAATTTATGTATTTAAACCTTGTATTTTTTATTTTGAACTTTTTGTTTACATATTTCCTTGCCTGGAACTTTTTCATATCTGGTCTTAAAAATAATTTTAAGAAATAATTCATGGAGGTCGTAAGTAGTTGGAGATTTTAATATAGGAAACATAATCTTAGAGAAATTTACGAAGATAATGTTACCTATGTTAAAATCTCGACCTCCATGAATTATTTCGATTCTAATTGAAATATTACGGTAATTTTGAAATCAAGCGAGAAATGTTTGTCTTTCGTTTCATTTTGCTGGCCATGGTTTTTCTGTCTTCTGACTTCTGATTTCTGTCTGGCCTTTGATATCTTCGAATTCCTTTAGTCATTGCAATAACCTCCCACTCACAATTCTGGTTTAAGTATTATAAACTCAATCATTGGGACTTTTGGTGAGAATCAAATAAAGGAAAACATTAAGAAACAGAAACAATCAATTTAATTTTGAATCACATATCATTAGACATGTCACAAGTAAATGTTTGAATGTAGCGAAGCAGACACATTGAAATTGACATAGCGCATGCAAATTATAAATTAAACTTTGTGTAAATCATGTTGACGTTTTCAGGGCCCTATATTAGAATTGACGTTAACCTTACACCCCACTACTGAAGAACATGTAGCCTAGATGACGTATCTGGAATACATTGGCTTCTTTAACACTTTATTGTAGTGTATCAGGAACTTCTGACCCTTTCGAAATAAATGAGTTCCTTCTCCTCTCTGGTGTTAATGGAGTTCTTATTTAATTTGTTATCTATTGGTATCTTTTGACAATGATTTTGTCCGTCTTGACGTACCGTTGTTCTATGATCTTGGGTATAATTGAACCATTTGTAAGTTTAAATATGCATAGTTGTTCTAAACTACTTTGTATGAACATTTGGTGTACGTTTGGAACCCAAGCAAACAGTTTTTGACTTTCAAATATAGAGATGTTTAAAACATAATGTCTTAAAACTGACATACCTGACTAAACAGGTAAAGTCGTAAGTTAGGTAAAGAAATTTACCTTGGTTTTGTTAAAAAAATCCCCAAAAAAATCTTTCGCTGAAGTATGAGCTTTGGTGTGTATTATGTATTATAAATGACATTGCTTCTCTATTCTATTTCAGAAAGGTGTGATAGATAAAGCAAGAGAATACGCGAAGCACTATGATGACAAAGAGTAAGATAATCTAGAGCTTGATAAGATAAGATAACACACTTAGGAGTTGTAACATTGTATATTCAGTAACAAGAATATCTTAAAAGCTAAATTTGGTCTTGTCTGCATTCTGTTGCCAGAGGAGGAGGGTTTAGTAATTGATCCACACTGCGATTCCCTTTTCAAAACACATAACGGGTATCCAGTTTATATTGTAAAACGAATAGTTTTTTAAATATTGTTACAGTGCCTGGTCACATATTTAAGACTTTAACCTCCATTTTTATAGAGATTTGAACTATTTGTTAATTTGTGTTCTTTAACTATGACTTGTCATTTTTGTCGACTTAAAAGTCCAACAATTATTGAACAGTCAGGATTACTACCATTTATGGAAAGAGGTCATGAAAGGTCAAATAGCCCTAAAACCCTTAAAATCTGTCTGAGGAAAAATCTGAGCATGGAATTTAAAGATAATTACGATTTGAATATAATCCCAAAGTTTCATCAAGTTTCTATGCTCAGAATTTTTCCAGCAGCCAAATGAAGTATTCTTACCTTAAACAATAGCTTTCAACATGTTTGCAAAATATGTTAAATTCTTTTAAAAAATTGTTAAATAAATTTAACCAATGGTTAGAATATGTCTTAAAATTAAAATTGGAAATTTGTAAATTTTTAATTTTATAAGTTTTCGCAAATTTAAGAAACTTTCCCTTTTTGGTAATGTTCTTGACTGTTGAACACAAATTGAAATTAGGACAACTTTTCAGACAGATTTAATTTTTCTTACGTTTTTGTGGCGAAGTTTGTGTTTTTGCCATAGAACGATCTTAAAGTTTCTTAACTATGATTCCAACAATTTTTATTCAACACCTTGCACGATTATTACACACAGGCTTATGCATAAGGGAATCCAATTTTGGTCATATGATTGTTTCAAACTTTTATATGTTGAACTTATTCACTTTTGCTGCCAGCGAACCGGGGATTGTTTTTATTTTTTAGTGTGAACAAAGAAGTATTTTTAGGGATACCCGGACAAAATTGAAAATTGGTCCTACTCGAAAACTTTTGTAAGAGTTACGCATTTTGAAAACTATTAAACTGCCTGTAAGGGCTTTGTTCATTTTTGTAAGACAAGTAAGATATGGATGAATTTTAATTACAGCAGATTTTTACGCCCCCGACAGGTTTTTTTTATCACTATAATACAAAGATGCCTAGTTTTTTTATCTGTTTTCATGCAATACAACTCAATTACGCAATGGTGGCACATAAATAGATGCACCTTCTACCTTGTAGATATTCCAAATACGTGATATGTATTTTAAGACCTCAGTATATTTATCTTATGTTAGTGAGTAACGAGTTTTTGTAAGCTTTCTTTAAAATAAGCATGCGAAGTCAAAAGGAAGATCAGGTAAGTCGCATCGAAACAACAACAGGAAGTGTCACAGGTCCAGACAATGTATTGATGGGATCTTGACACCTTGCGGACATAAAAGCGCGTTTTTGTTGCGGGTTGCAATGGCAGAAGGAAGATCAGATGAGTTGCATGAATTTTACATGAAGGGTACAAATGTCCAGACAATTATGTTGATGGCAGCCGGAAAAGCGCAGTTTTGTTGCTATTCTGCTAGTTGTGAGACACTTTGACCCTCCTACACACACATTTCTGATTTTTGCTTCTAATTTTCAGGATACCAGAATATTATTTATATTTGTTGGAGGAGATTGAATGGCATGGAGAAACATCGATTATTGATGACGAGCGATATTACTTCATACGCGAGTTAGCAAACGGTAAATAGCTATATCGGTTTCCATTCAAACTTTTTAAAGACATTTTCTAATTGAGTATACTACAAATAATGTTGACGCCTGTCCACCTTGTCTTTTATCTAGTTTCACGAAACAACTCAAATTGAAATTTTACTCAACAGTCGCCAAATAAATCATAGTCTGTGGAGTGCATACATGCCTCACCTGCTTAAACAATGAAACACTACACGAATACATGATTCGTATAAGAGCAGCACTGATTTGTATATCTAATGGAAACAATTTCCATCTGTCTTTTTTGTATCTTTAAATTCCTTTTATTTGTCTTTTCAATCATTTATGTTGTTTGTATTTTCACTGTAATAACTATCAAGATAATGGCAAAAGCAATTTATTATATAGAAATATGCAAGTTTGGCTGTTGTGATCCTGTTGTCTTGCATATAAAGGGTACCACCAAAGGCCCTTGGTATGTTTTGCTGTAAATAACTCTGTGACTTGTAGGGAGAGGATAGAACTTGTGTCCGATCATATTGTTGGAAAAAAAAATTATTTAAGACCCTTCCAACTTGGTTTATTTTATTAAAATGCAGGGCAATTTTTGGCGGGAAAAAATATTAAAGGATTTTTCCAGAGGGTTCTACGTTGAACAATGTCGGATCATATGAGTGATCTTGAATGTCCGATCGGTAACTATTTACAAAAAGAATTCGAAGATAACCAAAGGGCAGGCAGAAATCGTTAAATCAGAAGACAGACAGACAAGACCGTGGCCAACAAAGATACGAAAGACAACCATAGTACGCACAACACTACACTAAACTAAAGTTATAGTTACACGAAACCTATAAAAATTAGGAGTAGTTCAGATGCTTCTGAAGGGTAAGCAACTCCCGCTCCAATAGTGGCACCTGTCGTGTTATTCAGTAGAAACAGCCGGCGTAAAGTCGTAATCGATATTAGTCACAACCGGTATAGGAACTGATTTGTTGTCATGGCAGTTGGAGAACATCTATTGTCATTTTTCGTTCCGGTCAACAAAATCATGATGGCAGCCGAAAAATTTCGAGAGTGATGACTTAATTTTTTTTTTTTTTTTTTTTGAGACACCCGTGGCTAAGTAGCTTTACCGCCAGCAGCAACCCTCTATCAATAAAATCCTGACAGGAAGCACAATGTCTACTTTTAAGTCAAGGTATGAAGCAGACCTTTCTTTTTCTGTAGTATCCTTAATTTTAAGTTTAAGATACGGTCAACATAGTCGCCAAATTTAGAATTATTCTGTGAGACATCATCTATATAGCGGGACGTGGAACTAAAAGATTGAGCCAACTTTTTTCTTTTCTCTTTAGAAGCCCTGTGTGTAGTCAGCTACATATGAAAAGATAAATCGTTGAGAAGGGGTGCACAGTTGGTCCCTATCAGAATGCCGACAGTCTATTGAAACAAATGTCCGCCAAACATTACAATAATGTTGTTAATCAAGAAATCAAATTTTGTAAATGTCAGAGTGCTTTTTATTAGAATCAGAGTGATTAATATCAAAATAAGGTTTGTCCCTTACTAGACCCATACTGTGTCTCAACTTTCCCAAATGTTCATTTGTGTATCTGTCCCATGTCAACGTGGTGCGGTCGTATCATGCTGTTCTGGCAGGCACCAGTAAGTTGTAGTACTGTACAAATCTAAGATAATACGCCTTCAAATCCGAAATGATTGTGCAGCCAAAACCGAAGAGTATAACTTGACTTTAAATGGTTTGTGTTCAGGAATGTTAGGAAATTAAATTTACATTATTTTTACAATATTGTCGTTATTCTAACAATTTTAAATAACTTTTATGTTGTTTTTAAATATATTTACTCTTTTATCACCGTTGTTTGAAATCGACAAATTGTAGGCTTACATAACATCTATTTGGTATCAGAACTTTGTTTTTACAGCTATCAGTGATAACACATGGAATGTTGTTTTCATACTAAATAAAAATGAAAATTTAAATATTTTCGGGAAATTTCCATAATGACTGGAAATAAAAGTTCATGAAAAATATGACCAAAATTAATTAAAAAAGTAACCTGATAGACCGTCACCCGTATCCGGGGAATTAATATTTTCCCGCGTTTCGGAAAAATATTGTATTGTTGTTTGGGTACTCATTAATATTCGGGAGTAAAGGTTATTCGTTGTCCAATCAGAAAACTGATTCTCATACCAATATATAGCGAGGCGCACTCGAACTAGTCACTTTCTAGCCATCGTTTAAACTGCCAAGTTTTTCCAAAAAATAAAGGGAATTTATTTTTTAATTTTTGTTATTCTATGCATCGATCATGATTAGCATAGTGAGGTCCGACACCATATATCCCGAGGTAGGCTTAAGCTTCGGAGTTGAACACAGGTTTCCATGGTAATAATATTTAAAAATATTTATCAATAGTTTTTTTCTGGACGGACTTGCCTTTCAATGAGGGATATTTGGAATTATGATTAAGTATAAATCTTGTTGGGTAATTTATTTTAAATGAATGTAATGACTGTGTTGTACAATATATATTATGAATTAATACATATACGGCGTGCATCACGTTTGACGGGCTGTCGGTAAATTAATATTTCTCGTCTAAGAGTATAGACAATACCTTAAGAATATTGTGTACGTATTTTTTGTATTTTATTGTATGTCTGGATAGTTTCCGTTTATGGATATCTTTCTAAACTTATGTGTACAATTATCGATATTCACAGTTAACCACCATTAATTTCTTCCTCTATACTTTTAGATAATGGACCAAAGAGAAAGGAGCTTCTGCTTAAAAAGCAAAATGTTGTAAGAAGTTTTATTGACATTCTTGGTTCCAAGTTACTTAAACGTAATTCTAAACAATCTCCTATAGTAATGGCTAAACAACCTAGACCACATAAACATAGCCATGAAGCGATCCACCGTCACGAAGAGCTGTAAAGAAGCAATATAAATAACCATTTATTGGATTTTAACATAATGTACACGGTCGAATGAAGAAGAGTAAATTTGATTTACAAGATCCTGTATAGCAATTCTATGGATGTATCTACATTTAAAAAATAGTAAGAAAATGCTACGAAACACATACACTTATATGGTCTCTTTGAATTTTGTTTTTTTTTTAATTAATAGAAAACGTGCAAGTCGTAGTAACTGCTTTGCTGAATTGAGTTCTCGAAGTCCAAAACTTTGTTCTTTTTGTTTTCATTTTATCTTTTAGTTTGTTTGGAATTTGTATTGTCTCTTTAGGCTATGCACTTATGATCTCTCGCATGGGTATTCTACACTTGATGCATAGTGTATTGTTAATAGTTTTGGCTTTGTACTTAGAACTTACTGTGTACTTTATTTTGCTTAACGCTATGAAAAACTTGACTATGATTTATTTGATATGATTATGATTGTTATTATGATATTCTATGTTTTGTAGTTTTAGATTAAATAAATGATATGCTCAATAATTTGCCTTATAATATCCATGTTGGTAAAAAGAACATTAACAACAACAACAATAATGAAGAAAATGTTTATTTACAAAATAAAAAAGGATAACACAGCAATTCAAAACAAGGCAAAGATATGTGGTAATACTGATGTATGGAGAACACTTTGTACATACAATGGTAAAATAAGCAATAATACTGCACATTTTGAGCAACGTTTAAATTTTTTACAATATATAAAACAATGATAAAAATATACAATAAATACTGACAGTCCTAGGATTTTGAGCACTATCCTTCAGAATAATACTTCAGATATATTATAAAAATAACTAATCTCTTTGTTTCCCAATTAGCTTGATTCATTTATTTCGAAATTATGAATGATTCAATATTGGGTTATTATTTTTTTAATTACATATTTTAAATAGTTTTTTAGATAACATTTATCTCCATGCTTCTGATGAAATACTTCTACTGAACTGTGGGTATGTATCTCTGTATCTAGCACTGCAAAAAATAAAATAATATCCGTCATCCAATGCCACAATGTAAAAAAAAGTTATTTTGATATAACGGTGTCGACTGAGTTCTTAACTGAACAAAATCTCAATTATGAGTGAAAAGTTAAGCATTAACATCAAAGAATTCCGTAAACTATAATTAATAATTCGCAGGACCGGTATAACTTCAGCATCATTATTAGCATTACATAATATATTTCTCCAATTGTTATGCTGTTAAACTATATCGATTGTAGAAAATACGATAAACAATGGCTAACAATGTATAAGATTCTCTATATAAAACGTAACATACTTATAAATATGACTGTTTATTACATAACTCAGCCGCACCGGGATCCAGGATTTTACGTAAGGGGGGGGGGGGGGGCGGGTCCAGGGCAGTGACCTGGTTGGATCCAAAGGGGGGCGAAGCCCCCGTAAGCTCATAGAATTTAGGAAATTTTAGAGTATTTTTTTTCTTTTTTAGGGGGGTTTCCGGTTGCGCCCCCCAACCTGAATCCGCCCCTGTAACTGGGATAAAAACGATTTTGTATGTATAAAGCAAAGTTTAATGTTCACTTGAAACTAGTTATATATAAAACAAAGCAATTGCTACGTGTATAGATTCATAATTGTTCTCTATTGCATTTATAAATTTTGGACACAACGAACGCGGAGAAGATTTGTGTCCAAATAAAATCAAAATTAACCAATTACAACAATTAATATAAATCACATGACGAAACATGTTGTGGTTGTCCGGTTCTGTCTTCCGGGATACCCGGCTTGATGATAAAGATTATTGAATAGATTGCAAAGACATAAATAATAAAAATGGATTAAATGTCAAGA
The DNA here is from genome assembly GCA_032357055.1 of Geukensia granosissima. Taxonomy (NCBI): domain Eukaryota; kingdom Metazoa; phylum Mollusca; class Bivalvia; order Mytilida; family Mytilidae; genus Geukensia; species Geukensia granosissima. Next base: position 22,935 of record JAULBM010246607.1, read on the forward strand.
TGACCAAACTACAGGAAAATGCATGCAACTTGTGTCGGATTACATTACAATATGAGATACTAGTAAAAATATCTTGTATTCACTACAAATATACCAAGGCCAAAACAGGCAGCTTTAGTTTTTGTTGAAGCCACCCAAAGACCAGCCCTATGTTTAACTAAGTTCGGTTGTGTGTGACGACTATCTTGGTTGGCCTTTGTGGACTCCGGACACAATCCTGGTGGATGTCTATGCAAGGACCATTCCACCAAATTTTAGGTGCGCCGATGGGACCGGTTTAAGTTTAACATCATTATTAGCATTACATCATATATTATTTCTCCAATTGTTATGCGGTTTTTACGCCTGTTAAACTATCTCGATTGTAGAACATACGATAATCAATGGCTAACAATGTTAGATTATATATATATAACGTAACATACTTTTAAATATGAACTGGAATATAAACTACTACAAATACACAAAGGCCGAAACAGGCAGCTAAGAATTAGAACTCTAGTTGTAAAAAAAAATGTTAAAAGCCACCCAAAGACAAGCCAAATGTCCTTTTAAACTAAGTTCGGCTGTGACGACTATCTTGGTTGGCCGATGTAGACTCCTGGTGGATGTCTATGCAAGGAACATTTCACCAAATTTTGGGTCCCTTGAGGGTAGACGGGGTTTGGAAATAGGTCGTTCGGTTTCTCCTCTTCCAGATAAAACCCCTGCTAAATGGGCGTCCGGTGGTTGGGAGGGATGTATAAATACTCGACCACTCCGAGTAAAACCAGGGTTCGGGAAAAGTCTATTCGGTTTCTTCGCCTGGAGTAGAATCCCTCCTAAAGGATCGTCCGTTGGTTGGGTGGGATGTTTAAATTCTCAATCCTTGGGCTCGAACGATACCGCCATTCCCCGTGATGGGAACTTCCACGCACGTCTCTTTGCAAGAGCGGGTAATGAGGGTTGTTGGTGGCCAGTTGCGTATATGTAGGCTAAATTTCCCGCCCCTACCCAAACTGTCCCGATTAGCCATCATGTGGCTATAAATTTCATCGGCCTTGCCTAAGTGTCCCATGACATTTTTCGAAATTTATGTCTAGATCGCATTCAGTTTAAATTCTACAATATATGGAAATATCAGTTTCCTGAAACTTTTGTAATTTTACTGTGCTTATTTACATGAATGTGATGGATACTTACTAAATATTTGCAGGGATGGGTTTCTGGCCATACTGATCTAATGTTGGTTCCTGTTGTAGTGTGTACTACAAAGCAAAAAATAAACCATTAAAATCTGATTTTGTAAATTCTGTACTGACCTTAATTATACACACTTATATAACCTATTTGTGTTTTCTATAATTTGAACTGTTACTATTGATTTGTCTCGTAAAAATATAGGTTTAACACGGTAACAATGAACATAAAAGGTAAAGAAAATATTTCTATTGGAAAGATTAACTCTATATGAAATGGTGCAATATAGCTGATTAGCAATCAAGTTTTGACAAAAATATAATATAAAGACTTACTCTCCATGACTTTGTGATATCTGGTCTAAGATATCGCACTGCATACCCAACAAAACGTTGATCTAAAAATAAAGCAAAGTGATACATCTACTTGTATTCTGGATACTTGTTCTGGCTGTTGTATAAGTACATTGCTAGAATTAATCTATAATAAAGGCCATTTTATTTTTCTTTGGAAAGAAAATTTCGTTCCTCAGTACTTGGCCACACTAACTGCGGCTCATTATTGAAGACTGCATTGGAACATGTAGAAGTTTAATTTCAACTGTTGTTTGGTGGGCGGCTCATAGACAATAATGCAACAAATCTCCTTTTTATATTATCATTTATAATGATCCAATTTTACAGATTAGCGATTTATTAAGATTAGAAATACTGAATATAACTTGAAGGTATATTTTATAATCCTGATTCAATGTAATTTTTTGTAACCATCTTATTGGTCATAGTGTTTGCGATTTATAAATAAATAGCAGATATTTTTGCTTTTGTTGGTAGATGTCAGACTGTATTTTTATAAGTGTTCATTATATATACAGATAGATAAAATTGATGAACTCTGAGAAACCAACTCATGCAAAACACATTCTGTAACTACTCACCATTTGACATTCAGGAGGTCCACCAAAAGCTAGAAAGTGAAATGGTGTCCTCAGGTCTTTTTCATTGATTGATTTATTGTTGTTTAACGACCAGTGGCAAATATTTCATGCATATTCAGGAAGAAAACAAGTTGACCAATAAATCAATATGTAGACTGTGAGCAAGGGACCGGTAAGGGAGGGACGTTTAGACTGCCACTGGAAAAATTGCGGGTTGGATAGTGGCGGAAAATTTAGCTTTGTAACTGGCCGCCTACTGACCACTCAAAATGAGCTGTTACAAGTGGTCTTTAACGTGGTTAAGATGTGGCATTTCCTTAACACGGGGCGTCTTTAATGCCTATTCTTTCCCCGGCACAACCTTCGAGTTTTCATTTTCTTTAAAAAGTTGTATTATATACAGTAAGACCTTAAGACCTATCTTACCTTTTGATTCCGGTAATTCTGGTAGTTTTATGCTGTACCTTTCCGGTGATCTGTTAAGAAAATCTGACCATTCATTACGTGTTTTCCTGAAACGATTTAAACAAAACTATAACACTAAATTCAAGCAGATGAATCACTAGCAATGCCAGCATAAACCAAAAAAAACGTGGTCAAGAAATATAGAAAAAAATGGAAGCAGTAGTCAAAAACCTGCCGCAGATTTCAGAGTTCATGCTGCTAAATTTAAAAAAAATCAAAATAACCTGATACTACGTTACTTTCTGTCCACAGCAAATCATGAATGCCCTATGTGCAGGAAGGATTTATTACTATTGTTCTGCCAATAGTTGTAGAATGAAAATAAATCAGTAATATTGCTGTTCAAATTATTATTTTCCTTATAGTGAAATATCAAATCGAAAAAATAACTATTGTTTTATTTCAATACGCGTTGGCGCTTTTATAACAATGTCGTTGACAACTATTGGCCGACCAATGGTGATAATCCTTCGTGCATATGGGACACCCATGCTTTGCTGTGCAGTGCACTTTCTAATGTAAAATACATTTTTCTGTGTAACTAACATTGACAAACTAAGTTTTTAATTCGAATAATCCAAATCTACATCGAGTAGATTGAAGATATCGAATTACACAAAAAATCAAGTGAGTGTGTATGCGAACTAGTGAATTTAGTGTAATTCGACTATAAGTTGCGGGATAAAGGTCATATTCAAAACGCATTCTTACTATTTATTTCATAGCTTATAGTCACTTTAAACCAAAAGATGATGGACTTTAAATTTATGACTATCCGTTTAGACTTGTCTTGCCAGTTCGTTAGCGATTGAAGCGTCTCTAACGTATTGGAATGAAATAAATCCTCATATCATACCAAGGTTTTGTTTCATGTCAAACCTGTTGCGTAAAACAATATTACTTCGAGTCGCAACAAGTTCCGAAACACCGTGCAGACTTGTACCAACACATCATAGAAAATATGAAACGTTTATCTAACATATTTCATTTAAAGCAAAAATGCAAAATCATTATACCTCCAAATTCAGTAATAATAAAAAATACAAAATTACAAATGATAAATAAATATGGAGAATTGTGGTATGCTTTATGTACATTTAAAGGAGTTATCTCTCATCAGTAGCATAAGAACCAAAACACAGCAAGTCCAGGATCCAAACATAGCAAAAGAAGTACTTGGAACAAATCGAAATTTGACGCCAGAAATTTGACAAATACTAATTGCAATACTTTTCGAGGCCTTTCTGTATTTTTAGTGTTCTAGAATTTTGACAAATCAGCAAATTTCTATATAACATTGTTTGATATTTTTCATGTCAGACAAGTCTGACAACTGGGCTGGTTAATACCCTTTTGGTCCACCAACAGAGGCATCGACCCAGTGGTTTTAAAATACAAAATTACCAATGTTGAATAAATATGGAGAATTTTGGTATGCTATGTGTACATTTCAAAAAGTAGCCTGAAAGAACCAAAACACAGGATGTCCAAGATCCAAACATAGCCAAAAAAGTAGTCAAATGTTGAATGAATATGAAGAATTTTAAAATGTAAATCACGAGAGATTTGTGGTATTCGGACATGATTTTTAATATTTTTGCCTTAAACACTGTTCGAAGTACCGTTTTTAAACGTAGCAACAAAACGACTGTTTTGTGTAACTATGCTTTGAATATTGTAGCTTCGCCACTAACTAAATGGAAATAACTGAGTTTGTTTCATGAGTGAAAACCGGGAAAACTCGGTAATTTAATGCTTTAAGTGTAACAAACATTGTTATTTCAGTATGAAATATCAATAATTCATTGTTAAAACATTTATTTTCATGGGTTAAAAGATTATACTTACTTTAGCTCATCTGGTGTGGTATAATGTCTGTGTAACTGTCTATATTATACTTACTTAAGCTCATCTGGTGTGGTATAATGTCTGTGTAACTGTCTATATTATACTTACTTCAGCTCATCTTGTGTGGTATAATGTCTGTGTAACTGTCTATATTATACGTACTTCAGCTCATCTAGTGTGGTATAATGTCTGTGTAACTGTCTATATTATACTTACTTCAGCTCATCTGGTGTGGTATAATGTCTGTGTAACTGTCTATATTATACTTACTTCAGCTCATCTGGTGTGGTATAATGTCTGTGTAAC
>JAULBM010246608.1:0-16869 GCA_032357055.1 Geukensia granosissima
TCCAGTGGCAAATATTTCATGCATATTCAGGACGAGAGCATATTAATGATGAGTGATGATGAATGAACCCTGCTTTGCAGTCTGCAGGAAGACATGCCACTTTACCTAGACAAATTTTTCAAACTCAGGGCCAACCATTATTTGCTCTTACACCTAAATGCTGCTTCTTAGCAGAGAAGCAGCAAATACCAATTTTAATGTCTTTGGTTTGAACCGGCCTGGGATTGAACCCACAACCTTCCGCACTCGAGGCGAGCATGCTAACATTACACCACCGAGGCGGTCTTTTAGCAAGATTCTGTTTTTTGAAACCAGGATTTTCTCGTAGCTTCCAGCTAACCATTTTCTGCTTTATATCTACATTGGCAAAAATCATTGATATGAGCAGACCTCTGGTTTATGTAATTCTACATTAACCACATAGTATATTAATTTCAATTTTTTTTATTTGTGAAATTCCCCATGAAACACAATATGTATGTGATTGATAACAACCTATCTGTATCATGGAGATAAGGAACAGGGTGACAGAGTTGTCTAAGTACTTACCTGTACAGATGAGTAGCTATTACAAATATGGTATGAGAAGGGTCTGGCTTTTGACTTTGAAAAAAAGAGTGCACAGGTGATAAGGTGTGTCAGTTACCTGCCCTGGGTCCCTGGTACTCGAAGTCCATTTTAAATCTTTGTCTTCTAAAGCTGACCACCACATTGCTGATTGTGGCATTAGGTCCCAATCAAACAAATTAATACTGTAAATGCATAATTTATTGCTATGTTTTAATTTTGTGAAAAACTCGACAGAATTGTAATTGCAATATTTAGAACTTGCATTCTGACATTTTCTAGTAATGTTGTATATGCCTTTCGAAAAGCCGCAAACATAAAACTGCCATTGTTGTTACCATTTGAACATTTGCAATAATAAATGCATGCAATAATTTCTGATTTTACAGTAAACAATATGCAGATATATAAGTGACATTTAAAAATCTAGTGCTTCCAGATACAAGATCTATTCTTGCGGTGATTTTAGTCATTAAAAATAAAAAAATTAAAAAAAATAAATAATTTTGTCATTTGTAATTATTTTATCATATTACAAATCAATGGAGCACTGATTTCAGAATGATTACAAAATGTAATATGAAACAGGTCTGTATGTAGTTCTAGACTTTCTGTCATGCTGATGTTGTAGGAAGCAATTTGATTTCTAAGAAAAGAAGTGGAAATTCTAATTTTCCAGTTGGAGACATTCTCATAAAAGATAGGTAATGAGGTAAAGATCTATAATTGAACAAATTGTCACTCTCTTTCAAGAATTGCAAAATAAAACGTACCAGTATTATGATGTTACAAGAAACTTGAGCAAAACACAGATCATGTTCTTTGCTTTAATGATTCCATTTGTTAAGTTTTGAATTTTTTGCTCAAAGAGTAAAAACCCAACAGGGTAGCGATCTCAGTATTTGCTCAGTTGCCCTTTGTTGTCCATATGTTTCTTACATTTAACCAATGAAATCTTGTATAGTTATTAAGTGTTGATGAGGGAGACAGTTCATTCATTTACCATTTCCCAACCTCCCCGAGGGTGGCTGAGTTATAGAAATAGGCTGTTCAGTTTCTCTGCCGGCAGTTAGAACCCCTGCTAAATGGCATCCGTTGGTTTGAGTGGGATGTATAAATCCAAAAACTCCTCTTCATAAAGGTTGTGTCATGGAAAAGAATAGGTACTATTTATCTCCGTCCTTGAGGCACTAGTCCTCTAAAAGGGGTGTCTCTGGTTGTGGGGGATGTATAAATTAATAATCCTTCCCAAAGTAGACATTAAAGATGTCCCGGGTTTAGAAAATGTCACATTCTAAGCAAGTTAAAGAACTCTTATAACAGCTCAGGTGTTTGTCACAATGATTTTCATGACATCAAATTCAAGTTTGATGCTTTTGGAAAAAACTATCCAAGTGCAGACGTTAATTTCAATTTTTAAATTGTAAAGATTGAACATAATTTTATCCATTTGCATTAGAATGGGGTAAACGGTTTTACATTTAAAGATTTGTTTTGCATCATAATGCAACACATTTTCCTAAGTCAAGGCTTTTTTGGTCCTCTATGATCACCACAAACCTCATTCATATTGGACCAAAAGCCCTTGACTTGAGAAGATGTAGGCAACATTGGTAAACTTGAATTTTGCATTAACGGTAAACTCAGTTTGCCACCATCAAATCTTAACTTCTTGGTATAATAAATTAAGATAATGAATGAATTGTGCTTTTTTCTAAGTTCAAACATCAGGATAAAATAACATCTTCCCACTCCATGGGTTGTTTTTTCTTGTTTATATTGATACAGATCACTGATGCAGTTTAAAAAACTACATTTTACACTGGTAATTATCTTACCATATACCATAACAAATAGAAAACTTTTAACATATTTATGGTGTCTGGCAGCTTTGAATAAAAGGAAGATCACTAATTTATTCTTCAACTTTTTTTGTAAACCTTTGAAATTCCTAGTGTTTACTGTGATGCTTAAATAAGTGATGATTTTAATTTGTATAGAACTAATAAATATAATTATATGATGCAAATATCCCCCCTTGTGGGAGAAATCATAATTTAATTGCACTTAACAAGAAGAATAGTTTATAATTATAAAATTGCAAGGTGCTAGGCTAATTAAATTTAAACCACATGTGGGTTACATATAATTACATGAGATAGCATCTCATATGTCCACATTTTCTAAATGAAACCCCATTTCTAATTGCAACCTGGCTTTGGTGGAATGGTCCTTTTATTACCTTCTATCAAAACTGTATCTGGCATCCCCACATGCCAAGCAAGATTGTCTACCATTCTGCAAATTGAAAAAAGTAAATAAAAAAACCAAGATGGGTGCCACAGCCTAGCTAAGTTTAACATTTGACCTTAAGGGGTACTCACTTTAAAATATTTTTGTTTAAAACTGAGCCAGTTAAAAACCCAACTGAATTAGATTGGTTCTTTTATGGTACTGTACCAAACTTAAATCTAACATCCTCTCCAACCAACCAAGATGACTGCCACAGTCAAAATTAGTTGAACATGGGACACTATGAAATTCTTCTTGTCTGAAACTGTGGAGCCAATTAGAACCAAAACAACATTCCTTATAAGGACCAAAGTTGAGTCACTGTCAGCTGAGCAATACAGGTGCCTTGGAGCCTCTGGTTTTATATAAACATTGGATGTGGCTTTACATTTAAAATCTATGGAGCTGAAAAACATAAACAAAACTTTAAACTATTGGGTTTTAAGGACATAGACACAAATGCTTTATAAATATGATGGGACATGAAAATAGTGTCAGATTTTACTGTGAATTGAGGTCTCAGGTTTTGTATACAAAAAAGTTGATCTGTACAAGTGTGAGTGTATATGCTATCAGAATTATCGTGTGAAAAGAAGATTCATGCTTATTAATCCAAGTAGAAATATTAGAGATCAGCAATTGAATCCAGGGATAGTGAATTGTTAATGGGGAATCAGATGTTAAAGGGTTGATAATAAGAGTAAGAAGGAGTAAATTTTCAGTATATAAAGTGAGGATTTTTGAGGAGAAAAGGGATCTAGGCATGACTGGAACAGGAGGCAATAGGAAGAGAAGCAGAAGTTAATGTTGAGAGAAGGGGGGGGGGGGGCAGAAAAACCTGCCTGTCTACCCCCACCCTTGAGTACAAGTGGTTCTAAGTAAAATCAAATGCAGTTCTAATTCTTGAAAACAGAGACAGCATAAATAAAGATTATCTTGCATCTTAATTTATTTTCAGAATTGGAAAGAAAAATTTCAGTTCGATCTACCAGAGAAGAATTAATAAGAAAAGGAGTATTAAAAGAAACATTGGAAGTGGTGAAATCAGCAGACGGCCAGTCAATTGAGCAGACGTCAGCTGAAATCAACAATGACCAGGAAAAAAAATCTACTGTTATAGTAGAACAAAACCATGTGGACCAAAATGGTAGGTTATCTCCGGGGTCCAGCTTGTTTTTGCTACAAAGGTCTGGTCTTCAGAACTGTCAAATTTTGATGATTGTCATTGGTTAGAATCACAAAAAATTTGAAAGATCAAAGGAAGAAATCAAAAGATCAAGGTGATTTTACCACAGATCTATTTAAAATATGTGGGAGTCTCTCGACCCTACTGCTTAAGCTTGACAGGTCTCAATTTGATGTCAATTTATTTTCAAAATGCACCTGAAGGTCAAAATCATAATTCAGTCAAAAATCTGTTTCATGATAGATACATGGGAAACCAAGAACAATATTTATTTAAGGGTTTATTTGGAGTGAGAGTAAAAATTTGAGTTTAACTGGAAACCAAGTTGTCTATAAAAAATTATTGTAATATCTGAACTGGTAGCTTGATCTCAGGTCTGAACTAATAAGTGTCATTGGAGTCAGACACAGATGTATGAGAAAATATGCAATGAGCATAAAATGTGAATATAGGAATGCAATTTTTATGCCCCCACCTTTAAGTGACTGAGACATTCTGTTTTGCCGGTATCATTACATATGTATGTCCGTTAGGCCAAAGAATTCTAGGCTTTTGTATGTTGGATTGTTTGATATTTTGTTATTAGGGTGAGTCGTATCTCTTTTTCAGGTCCGTCATATGTCTACTTCCTGTTTGCCCAGGGACAGCAGTGTCCCATGGACACATGTTTTGATTTCTTTGCAAGTTTCTTAGTATTTGATTGTTGTTACAAAATAAAGCTTTGGACACACCGTCCCTACAATGTTAACAAATTTTGTTTTATTCTGTGATTTACATATGAATTGTAAATCAATTTATAATGAAGTATAAAGATCAAATAATATTTATAAAAGGTTTGGTTTTGAACTTCCCCTCTCTCTTAGTTGGCGTTACAAAAAAAAATCCAAAAAAACATCATAAATGAATAGGTTACAAAAGAATGTTCAGTTATCTGCCCCTTTATAAAAAGAAATAAGATTATCTATGAGACAACCATCTGCCATATAATTAAATGATGTAAACAAGAAACACCAAAACATAAAAACACTGACATCCAGTGGATCACAGGTTCCTGGCTTGGGACAGGCACATAAAGTATGTGGCAGAGTTTATCGCTTACGATGTTAAATTGTTATTGGTTTATCACTGGGTCAGAAAGAAAATTATTGTTTACTTTTGGACACTTAATTCAAATTTTCTATTGAATTGTTAGTAAAAGCTGCAAAAGGAAACTGTCATTTCTGCATGATGGAAGCTTATTTGTTTTTTTCTATGGTGGGTGACAGACATTAAAAATATATCGTACAATGGTTTTCAAGAAAAAATTGTTACTTGGAAGTATGTGTCAAGAAATCAATGGAATTTTTGTGTGCTATCTTTAGCATTTATATCTTAACCACATTGTACGTACAACTATGGACAGTAACAGTTTATACAACTCCCACGCAAAAGTTTAAATAAAATTTCCTCTTAAAGATGAAATCATCATATGGTAAATAGACCTATTACACAGATATCATAAGAGACTGTCGATATCACAACATGTTGTCAAATATCCCTCAGGTTCAAAACACTTGGTTTACAGACCAATTTTATGTTTTAATCGAAGAATAACAATTTTTAGTGTCAAATCGCACAAATTCCTTATCCACAAGTTCACATCCTTTCAACCTTTGATTTTTTTTCCTTTTATTATTTTCAAAAATTTAAAAGGATATGAATTTTATGCATTGTTTATTTTTATTTCCTGGTTTTTCAACATCAGGACTCCGTCATTTTATATGTCAGGTAACAGGTAGCGAACATATACCTGGCTATAAAAAAAACACACAAACATAGATACATCAGTATGTGATTAATGAAAGGCCAGAGATAGATAAGTACAAGGCTCCATTCATGCATATAATTTGGAATTTAACCACAATCAAAAATGAACATGACTACTCTGTTTCACTTTGGAAGGACCATGTGATGATTTTTCTTGTTAATGGTTAACAGATACAAGTAACGGTTCAGGTGTGGCGATTTTTTTATCTACCATGGGTTCTGGCTGTTTTATGTGTTGTCTGTGCAAAGGTATGTAGTCTGTTTTTATATTAACTAGTTACACCTGTGTGTTGGGATGTAATAAGAGTTAATAGCTCCAAGGTGGTTTTCTTTTCTACAAGTTCAGTACGAAATTTACATGGAAATGACTCACCTTACAGTGGAAATTAACTTGATTTAAAGTAAATTATTTGTAATGAGGCGTCTAAGTTGCTTATTTCATAGTATTCCTTCTTCCTTTCAAAGAAAAAACTTTATATATATATTATATGGGTCAAAGATCAGGATAAAAAGACTGACAATACATACTGCTATTGGATGATTCTTGGAAATGGATTTTTTGGCGAAAAAAGATCCACCTTAAGTAAACTGGTTAATCCAGGGTTAATGACTTGTACAAGGTTCATATAGTAAAGACACAGGTCAATTCTCTGAATTCTCCTGTCATTGGAAAACCTCCCTCTTTTTTCCTCTTTTGCTCGAATCAATTTCACAAATCATATAAAGTTTTCCTCCCTTTTCCCACCTTTAAAACTACAATTACATGTACCATAATTTAACATCAGTTGACTGCACTATTGAAATTTGGAGAATGCTTTTACTTAAAAGTCAGGAGCATTTGAAGATGGACGAATTTGTTTGGGAAGTGGTTAGGGTTATACCAGGGTTAAGATTAGGGTATTTTTCTTATAGGGTCTTCCAAATTAAAGGCCAAGATTTTACACTAGTTGACCTTATAACTTAATTGAACAATTGTTTTGACATCTATTACATCGCTGAAATTCATTACATGTACAGGAATTTGTTGTTATTTTAAATGTTGTTCAGCCTGACAGTTCATGTACTGCAAAACATATTTTCCCACTTAGGCCATGATAAAAAAAATTCCTAGCATCTCATTCAGCTTTAGGGTGGTGGGGAATGAATTTTTAAACAAATTTCTATCATTTTTGGTGAAAAACGCTGTAAAGTTTGGAGAAATTTTCAATAAATGGGCAAAGAGTGCAAAATTAAATTTTTTGAGAGGACAGAAAAAATTTGAGTCAGGAGGTGGTGAGAATCTAGGATTATTTTCATTATGGCCTATACAGGAAAGAAGTGCAACATACATCAAATTTATTCTCACGATATTATTTTGGAATCTGTTGTGATGGTTTATGTTTCTACATTTCAGCTTCTCTATATGGTCGACCCATTTTTTTTGGAAGCAAAATATATAAAATAGGAGAGAAAAGAAACAAAACTTAACATTTTGTATTCCAACAAAAGATTCAAACCAAGTGAATATATTATATTTAAGTTAAGATTTTTGTGGTATGAATTTGATTCAGGTTATGGTATAGGGATGAATAAGATATAGAAAATAGAGATGTGATATAATAGTTTAAGAGACAGCCATCTAAACCATATAAATGACAAACATCCACAGGTTGACCTAATTCCTTCAACAATGTCAAATTTCCACTTGGTTCCAGGCTTGGGACAGGCACATAAAATATGTGTTGGGATTAAACATGTTAGTGAGTGTGTAACCCTCCCCTGACCTGGAACAATGGTATAACAAAACAACTAAAAACATTCTTGAAAACCAACTGCATCAGATTTAACTTTTGAAGTTTCTTAATATTCAGCAGACATATACACTACCTATACAAGAGAAATTTATGTTAGGATCAACACAATATGTTCCTTAGAGGGTAGGGTCCCTCCCCTGGTAGTAAAAGAAGGCCCAAATTTCACATAAAATTTTATTATACCCCATCGGGTGGTATACTGGAATTACCTTTTCTGTTTGTCAATCAATGTGTTTGTCTGATTTTGTCACACTTATCTCAGCTCACACTGGGATTTGATTTTTGAAATAGGCATACATTTTGGTTGCTGTCCAATATCAATATCTGTGTCATGGGACTTTCCCATGTTTATAAGTTTATGCATGTAGCTTAATGTTTTATAAGGCAATACTGATGATTTCAAATATTTTAGGGGACTAAAAAAGTAAAATTCAACTCCCAAGTACAAAAGTATTGACTTTTAAAAACAAGCTACGTTCTGCTGCTTAACTAGTTCCTATTACATCTAATATATACCGGTACCTCTGCTCCATTAACTTACATTTAATCAGACTTTATAATAGAATTTGACATTTGGTAAATCTTCCACCAGCATTTTTGGTTACCCTTTGTTTATTCCATTTGATTTGCTCTAAGAGTTCTCTTCATCCATGACATTGTTGCTTACCCTTCCGGAGCACCTGAACTCACCCTGGTGTTTGTAGGGTTCATGTTACTCCAGCTTTAGTTTTCTGTGTGGTGTTGTGTGTTCTATGTTTGTCTTTTCGATTTATTTTGTTGGCCATTGTCTTGTCTGTCTTCCGACTTAACAATTTCTGTCTGCCCCTTTGGTATCTTGGAATTCCTTTTATTTCTCATTGTTTGTGACCACTTCATGATGGTAATGTCAAAGATTCATTCCTAACAGAAACCACCTTATGACCTGTTACAGTCACATCGTGGTATGAATTTGTGACATAAGAGCATGTTGTGTTTCTCAGAATCGCCATGGCTTGACCAGGAATGGAACCTGGACCTCTCCCACTGTAGTTGACCGCTCTGCCAACCGAGCTTAAGGAGATTCACTAGTTTATATTTTGTAAATCTGCTAAGGTTCTATTAATTTTATCATACACAAGGGATGCTCTGCTACAAATCCTCGAGTAGATTTAAGTAGTTTCAAGTTGTGATGGTTGAATTCAGTCTGACTAGAAATCAAAAGAATCTTGCTGTGGCTCCCTGTTCACTATACTCAATTGAACACACCCTTTTTGTTGGTTGCAGTGTACTCTCTAAGTCCTAAGGAGTTGTCATATCTTTAGCATTTGGTTGGTCATGCCCAGCTTTGACATTATTACCTTGTCACCTGATTGGCTGACATATTGATAAAGTTAAGAAAATTAAGCATCAAGTATATTGGTCATTGGTCTAGTTTCTAAAGTATCAAGTTGAAAAACCAGAAAGTTTTTAACCCAGAAGGCAAATATAGAGATTGCCTGTTTAAACATAAGTTTAAAGCCAGAAGCATCTTCAATTAACTTCAAAGACTAATAATAGGCAGAAATCTATTTATTTTAGGATAGTAACCACAGTATTATAGAAATTTAATAACTTTGATAGATTTTTCCTTATCAGATATTTGTAAATAATTGACCTTAATTTAGATAAAAGCCAGTTTATGTTTGGCCGATTAATTACTTTGGTTATATTTGGATCAATTGGACACACCCCACTTTTACTTCAGTTGCAAAATAATCTGTCACTTCCCGTTCTCTTTGTAAAAAGCTTTGAAATCTGCAATCTTTTTGGGTAAAACATTATTAACTGTCTGGTTGGTGTTGATATAAGTTGTGTCTCTTGTATTTTGTAAACAACTTCAGGAGGCTTGAGGCTAACAGCATCGTGTATTACACAAATTTGTAAGACAAAAAATTTAGCACTGAAAATAAAGCTCTAAGTGTTGTCAAGAACATGAATTCTGCACATGATCCAAGATGAAAGAATACCTTCTTTTGGAAGACAAAACATATTTTATGTTAAAAAAAAAATTTGGAAAATCTAAATTTTTCAAAACTGAAAGGTCAGGTTCTCAAGACAATAAAATAATGCTTTTTATAAGCCAGATATTCCAGGCATTTCTGTTGACAGTAAGTGATGGTACCATGCTCATCCTGATAAAGGCCCTTGATGGCAATATCAGTTCTAAAGTGATCATTAAAAGTGCTCTATGTTTAGTGTCAGAACACAATTGACTTTTGACTGCAGTAAGATGACATTGACCATGTTGATTAGATAAAAGTTCACAACTAAGAAAAACTGATTGAAGTTTTCTTATGTCCAGCAGAAAATATTTTATGCATATTCAAAATTGTATGATGATGGATGTATCCTGCTTTGTACTTGACCCACACACCATGCAACAGATCCAGGAAAACATGTACTTTACATAGACACATAATTCTGACTTTAGGCAGGCCAGATTTTGCTGTTACTTCTGAATGCTGTTTGCTTAGCAGAGAAGCAGGAAATACCATTTTAATGTCTTTGGTTCAAACTGGGTGGGATTGAACTCACAACCTTCAGCACTTAAGTCGAGCTCCCTAACCATTATACCACCCAGGCGGTCAACTAAGAAAGAGAAAATGCCAACTTGATTGTGGGATATATTCTAAATGTAGGCAGAAAACTGTTTATATCTTCCATTTCTACCAAATTCTACACAACAAAATCATACAAATTCTTAGCTGGACTTGGACTTTGCTGATTCTATTAGTCTTCATAGTTTTTGAAATGTTTAAGCACCCTGGGTGCTTATTAGAACAAATACAGTATTTATAAACCTATGAATTATTCCACTGACCAGGCATTTTTGACCACCTGATTCAACAAATATGATATGTTTACTTTACTTTTTACACCTGTTTTTATGTCTACTAATTATTATTGTGATATAAGGGAGACAACTTAGTTTAGCATTGCAACTATATATACTTAAATATCAGACAAAAATGCAAAATTATTGTTGAAAAATATGCTGTTGACTCTTTGACTTTTTTCTATAGACATTTGAAATTGTTTTTCATAGACAAAGAGCACTCTTAAAAGTTTACCACATTCCATTTATATAATATTAAAAATTGGTGAACACCTCTAATTCCACATTTCACATTATTTCAAATGACTGTTCACAGGATATTCTTATAATAAGGCACTGCTAGAGTGCTTGTTTTTGTGGATTGACATTTTGGCTGAAATCATAGGTTGCAATTTTTCATATTTAAATTATTTCTTACTGATGTCAAGATTTAGGGGGTACTCAACACCTCAGGGAAATAACTCTGTAAAAATCATCTAGGCGTTTTAATCATGTCTTATTTAATATTAAAATCAATGCATCTCAGTGATCAAACTTTTTGATGATGGAATTGCTATATATCTATTGAAATAATTTCATAAAAATTCATGGTTGAAAATTCATTAAATTTTCATGTTTTCCTTCATTCAACAAATAAAAGAACAAACAAAATATAAAGAAAATTAAACGAGTGAAATTTCTTTAAGTGATGGTGTTGGGTACCCCCTTAAATTGGCCATTTATCACAACAATTAAGGTATCTAAAATGAATTTGCTACAAATATTACTACACGTACAGTAGTACCCTGCATTGTGTTAATGGAAAAATACTTAAGGATTGTAGTATGTCTCAAGATTAAAACTGAAAATTGGACTCCACACCAAAAAAGCTTAACAAAAATTTATAAGAGAACATTTGGTGTCAATATCTCAAAAGTGACTATTGGAAAGAAAGCTTCAAATCTCTAAAAACAGAAATGTTATAAAAAGGCTTTCTTAATTAGCTTTCATGTAATGTTCTAGTCACTTATGAAATATTTTTATTAGGCTCACATCTCTGTCAACTAGAACCAGAAAATTTTTCTACCCCTTGCAATGACTTTCCACATACCTTGTAAGCCCATTTCCTAAACTGTACAAAGGATTTTAACAAAGAATGTGTAGATTCGCATATAGGAAGCTTATTTAAAAGGCTTCATTACAAGTGGAGAAAATCAACTTGTGCCAAGTTCCATTAAACCAAAAATGTATTGATTAATCCTATGCTTTACCAATATCAAACCATTTTTAAGGGGGGTATCATTGTTTTAGGTATATTAAATACTTTGGTTTCAGGATTGTTGATTTATAGAACTGATTTTCAACATTCTGGTTTTTATACCCCGCAAACATGGTGCGAAGGCTATATAGGAATCAACCTGTCTATGTACAAATCTGGAGGTACAATTTTTCCCATTCCGCTGGGTGCATTGTAATGAAACTTAACAGGAAGGGAAAAAAATAATTGCTGTTAGATGCTTCCTAGGGGGAAATTATTTATTTAAATATTTGAAAAGTGAGGTTATCATTTGTTGAGCATTGCTTAGTTTTCTAGTTTGTTAGGAGATACACACATCCATTGTGAAAAAGTGCTTTCCTTTGCTTGGATATTGTAATGATGTTGTTTTTAAGGACTGTTTCACAAAAGTATTCGTACAACTTTAGTTTCATGGAGGCAAGTTAGATACATTTAATAAGGATTTATGTGCATCCTACTGCATGTAAGTCTTACACATGCATTATGAAATTGTCACTTGGTGTTCAGGCAACTGTTTCACAAATGGATTGAAATGTCATGAGTGATCATAACTTGCATATGTTATGCAGGACTACTAGTAGTCCTAAGTTCACCAGAAATACAGTTTATTAGAACAGTTGATTTTCAGTAAGAAAACTTTATACTGTTTCCACAAAAATGGGACAGAAAATAAAGAAAGATCTGCAGACCTTTAGAGCTATAGTTGTCATCTTCTTTAAAACAATGTAAGAGGTAGACGGGAGGAGTTTGATCGCAGAATCTCAAGAAAATTACATAAAATAAAAAATTCTCAAAAAAATTAAATTCTTAATCTTGATTCAACAAAAAATATAGTACAAATCCCATATTCTGTTTTAAACTTTTATACTGAATTCTCTCTGCATAAAGGGATCCCAGCATCCTGACAGAGGTTCTTCTGCCCCTCAATCTTTTGGATTTTACATCTATCCAGTCAGACAACAACATGATAAGTTTCATTCACATGGTGCTAATTAAAATTCCATTAGATTGTAAACTAACTCTAATTCCTTCCAAAATTATTATAAATATAGATTATATTTTTGTAAAAAAAAAAAAAAAATTCTTACCTGTATCACCTGTTTATAGGAAGAACCAGGCTTCTGATGTTGGCATATGTTTTTACCTCTGAGAGTAATTAAAGTCATAATCATGGAGTATATTATTTACACCTACAGTTATGATGTAAACATCGTACCTGTTGATTAAGATAACGGAGTGTCAGCCTCACTTACATAACAAATTCATCTTCTAGCTGTTCTCTCAAATACAGTCTGCTTTTCTGTGAGTCTCTCTTAGAAAAATATTTTAGCTGAGTGTCATATTTGTTTTGAATTGATACGTAGTGGATGCTTCTAAATGGTTTCCAAAAAAGGTAATTTTTCTTTTCTTTTTCTAAATTTTATTTATTCATAAATGTGTGTTTTCTGGGTTAAAGGACGAGACAAGTTTAGGGGATGCTGAATTCAGAAATATTTGATGTTTGGATTTCAGAAGGGTAGTTTTCAATGTTATGGTTAGACATACAAGCTCTTGATAAAAAAAATATTTTCTCTTAATATCATGAAATATCAGGATTTATTGATTATGGGAGGGGATACGTTTTTGTTATTAGATGGATTTCATATGGTCCTTTCATGACAACTTATATTGAAATAAATAGTTATATAAGCTAAACGTCTTGGCTTTTATACTAAACCAGCACCTTTTGGGAAGTCTGATTTCTCATGTCTAACATATTTAAGACTGGTGATCAGTCAAAGGTCCATTGACCTTACACTTTACAATAAGGAACTTTTGTGCTACTCTATTGAGGGTTCAATTGGTGCTTCCTCTTTGAATAAGGGATCATTGTTACTGCACCTTCTTCTGAAAATTTACTTTTGTGAAAGGGCATTTGGTTCCTCACTTTTATAGGAGGGTCTTTAAGAAGTTGTTTTTTTTTTTTTTTTTGGCAATATATATGCGTTTGATGCTATTCATTGAAGGAGTGTTATTAGTTTTGCACCTTGTTGTTAAGGTAATGGCTAGTACATTGTATAACGAACATTACATAACTCAGGGATGATAACTTACAAAGGATTGCCTAACTAATCAGACAAAATATATTTTTATGTTGGTAAACGATGGGTGATTCAGTCACATAATTCTTAAGTTGAATAAAATCATTCATTCCCCACTTTGTAAGTCGTCTGGCATTGCCAGCAAATATTTCATGTCTTTTGTTTATGTAGGTTACCATGGTAATCATTTAACAGGTAGTTGTAAAGGTGAAGGAATATTGTGATGAAACCAGATGTAAACGTTCAAGTGGATCTTGTTAGTTTTTCTACTGGCTCAATAATATTTATTCAATATAGAAAACATTTCCAAAAAAACTGTAACAAGAAAAAACAATAATACACATATTTGGAAATTACAAATTAAAATGAGGGCAGTGAAATATAATATATTAATTTAATGAAAAAAAATGGGAAGATTTGTGTTACTTGATTTTTGCATTAAATATGGACCAAGAGCCTTATCCTGCCCAATAATACCCTGTACTCTATTAGAAAAAAGGGTCTGGGACTTCTTTCTATTTAGTTGCCTTTCCTTAAACTGCCCTCGTTTAGTTATGTTACATTTTATTGACAATCAGGTGGTTACACCCATAGACTCAAAAGGAATTAAAGTGTGTTTTGCTTTGAATGGTGAAAATGTTTCTATGGATATTCAGAGTTTTCTCCTGGTGTTAATTTTTTGGACTTCTCACTTTTGTATTGTGTTAATGAATGATTCAATTTCATCTGATCTCTTGAAGATAGAGGGCAACTTTGCTTGTATTTTTGTGTTTTGTTATAGTGTGATTTACCAATGTTTGCAAATTTGATAAGGAAAATACGGAAAGGTAAACACTAAAATTTTCATCAACAATTATTTTAAATTAATTTGAGGTGTAACTTAAATCCATATTAAATATAGAATTCTTCAATAATTAGTTTTTTTATATTTTTTTATTGCAGAATATGTGATGGAATATTAATATCAGTTATAAGATTGGAAATTTGGATCTTGCATTTGCTAGCCCTATTTGTATCCTGATTCTCTTACGAATGAATGATGCACTTTGAAGTTTCTAAATTTTATAGTACGTGCAGCTGCCAAAATTTTGATATTACGTTAATTAACATTTTAAATTGATATTTAATCCTGTAAAATTGAACAACAGTATTTGACATTTTCAGCAGAAACATTTGACTTAAATTTTACCTGCCTTCAACCTTTTGCGGACTTTTTTTCATATGTTTTCAGGCTCAGAAACAGATAAAACTGAGGTGACGGAGAAGGATTCCTCTCAGAACAATGTGGATTCTGTTACTACGGTAACCACGACTGCAGAGGTTTCAAACTGTACGACGATCACAACCCAGGCCGATATCACACCTGTTAGTTCTAGTGCTGACACTCCAGGTAAGACTGTGTGTATAAATACTGTGAATAGAAATTTTCAAATATCAGCCATTGGAAACAGAGGATAAATCTGAAAATTGGGGTAGCAAATCAGACAGATTACTGATTAATTAATATATCAATATTAAATTTGATAAAAAGAACTCATAACAAATTTTTAAAAAGGCATTTTCATGTATCAGATTGAAATACAGTCTCACCTTGGTCATTCAAACAACATGGCTACATTTAACCTCATAAGTCCGTTGCTCATATTGCAGGATTTAACAGGTTGTACAGTCCTTTGACTTAAACAGTTTTATTGGTACCTTTTATGTTCAATAGATAAGTAGGTTGCAACTATATGATGTCGATGATATTTTGCAAAAACAAAAAGAAATTTGGAAGCTGCAGTACAAACGAACGAGATAAAAGAATGCTGTCAGAAATGACAGAGGAAGGCAATAAAAACATCCTGAAAATTTCATTTAAATGTTTCACTGTGTTGAAAAATATGGTTTTATATAAATAGAAATAAATACTGTGAAACTCCATGTCCTGACTAACATATCTTTATAAATTTTCATGTCGATCAATACTTATCTTAATACAAAGTCAAATAAACAGAGTCTCAGGAGTGATTAGACTGTATTTCCAAAAAGTTTCATTATGCATGACTGTTTTTAATGTTTCAGTGCTAACAACAGCTCAGGCTAGACCAATGGTGTTCCCTACAGTTCCTTCTGCAGAGAAACCAGAAACTGTGTCCCCACAGGTTACTATGGAAACTGCTGCCAAACCTCCAGAAAAAACTACTGAAGATTCCTCTGTTCCTGACAAACCTGTCATGTTACATAATCGTAAGTTTAAACTTGAAAATTTGGAAACAATTGAACACTACTTGCATTGGTTTTACCATTGTCAGTTGTCTTCCATAGACACAGACATCCAGAGTGGAGTCAATTTTTTCAATACCATGACTTAACCCTCTCTTAAAAATCTGAAGTTAAACAAAAAAGTGTCCTGTGTTAAGGTGTCCTTCCTGTTTTATATTTTAAAGGAAAAAACAAGAGAACAATATTTTCATGATCATCAATGTGTTTTATTCCTTCCTTGGATTTTATCATAAGAAACAATAGTCTAAGTGGGCAATATTTGACAGGGGACACTATTTTATCTTACATATGGTTTTTAATGCTCTATAATATCTGTGTATCACTTTGCAACAGAATTGGGCAATGATATAGTACTGTAAATTAAAAAATTACCGGTTTTGTGTTCATTCATTTTTGAGATTTTGAAACTTCACCAAAAAATTGAGAATTAATTCATGCAATTTTAAGAAAACCTGTTTGCAAATTTAAACAGATATAAGAATGTTGTTATTTTTATACTACCGCAAAAATTTGCGGTCGTATTATGGTATGATGCTGTTGTTGTTGGTGTCTGTAGACAGGTTGGTTTCCGCACGATAACTTTTGTTCTAGTTCACCAATCCTTTTAATATTTTGGGACATTCGTAATTAGTTGGAAATAAAGGTTGGTATTGATTTTGGGAGATCTAGCCTCACCCGTTTTTTAGGGAGGGGCCATAAGGGGTTTTTCTCTTATTTGAATGCAAGTTCTCTATTTCTTGTCCAATTTT
>JAULBM010246716.1:0-16869 GCA_032357055.1 Geukensia granosissima
GTTTTAATTTGGACCGTATCTTTTGATTTTCTGAGTTTTCTTATCATAATTTAAATGAGTGACCTTAGAACTTTTAACCAATCTAAAGGAGTGTCAACAACCTGATTCTCCCGTTTAGCCATTTTCTGTCCTCTACAGAATATATCAATCAGTAGTTTTAAAATACAAGTATATCAGTGTTGATTACGTATGGTGAATTTGGATATGCTTTTTTTGCACATTTCAAGGTGTAACCTCTCATCAGTAGCATTAGAACCAAATCAAAGGAAGTTTTAGATCCAAGTATCGTTGGGCAATTACTCGGTGCAAAACGTTCGTATTTTCTTCCTATTTTCAGTCTTCAGAATTTTAGCAAATATAGAAAATCTCAGTTAAACATTATTCAATAAATTGTATGCCAGACAGGTGTAAACAACTATAGAAAACCGTTTGCCTTTTATATACGGTAGAATTTTGGCGTTGACTTGTGGTGTAAGACATTGCATCATAATAAAGTGATATTGACCTTTTAGATCTGTAAGAATCATCATTTGTCGGGTTTAACTGAACAATTAAGTCCCAGATTTTTTTTTCAGGATCTATGCTAGATACCTAAACGTATTTTTTTATAGTATTTGTATGAGTTGCTGTTACGAATGCAAATATAGTTGACCTCAAAGTCACTCCGGAGATACAGTTAAAAAACTTTTAAAATATGAAAGTTAAAAGAAACTAGGTAAATATCAGACAGACTGCATTCGAAGCACGAGAAAAGACAAAATTAGACAAAATGCACTGGGTGATCGACAAATGACTCGTAAAACATATTTATGTTTCCATATTTAGGAATATTAGCGAACGTATGCTATTTTAGTTTAGAAACATTTTAATTTGATTTACTTTCATCAGTAGTTTCAAACCATTGGAACGGCCGCACCTCTTTTTTACCTAGTGTTTTCTTTTCTTTTCTTTATGTAAAATATTTGGAATTGGACTTATTCAATAATATCTTGGACTTTTTCGAAATTCTTATTTAATTTGAATATATTGTGTATTCAGAGAAAAAGGTAAATTAAAGATAGAAATGGGAGATGTTTTATGATTGTCTTTGATACATCTATCCTAAAGATATTAATAACATACATCTAAATAAGCCACTTTTAATTAATGAAAGTTACGATTTTACTTACAAGTTGAAAACAAATTTTCAGTAAACGGAAAGTTTCATTGAATACAACTACTAATTTAAATATTTCTAAAGTTAAACGAAATGTTTTAAAATTAGTTGCCAATCTTCGCATTCAAAGATATCATAGTAAAATGACAGACAAGACCAGGACAAAAAACACGAAACATAGAACACATAACACTACAGTAAAAACTAAAGCTGGAGTAACACGAACCCTACAAAAGCCAGGGTGAGTTCAGGTGCTTCGGAAGGGTAAGCAACCCCAGCTCCACAAGTGGCACCCGTCGTGTAACTCAGTAGCAAAGCCGGTGTATAATCACAATCGATGGTAGTCATAAGTTTCACAAATAAGGTATTAGTGAACCTTCGCATTTGAAATACATGTATTTAGGTGTTACATTCTGCATGAATTCTGGACCCAATAGTTTTAAGTTTTGTGAACTTCTTAAGCGTATGTTAACAAACAAATGTATTTATAGTTAAATCTTGTCGATTTTATTGGCTGGTAGGGTATAACAAATCGACCAAATATATGTTTCATAATGGTCACTGAACAGCGGATAGATAAAGTGAATGTATCATTCCCCTTTTTTTTGCCTCACGTATTAGTTTAAAAAATCATATGATACATGATACATAAACATCTTTTCTTTATATTTTAGGGACTGAATTAGGGCATGATATGGATTTGTCTAGATGGTAAGTAACATTTCGGCAAATAAATTTATTCATCATGACGTATCGAAATTTTACTGGATGACTTTGACGTAATAAATATGATATTAGATATATGTTAATCGTCGCTGGCATTGCATTTTAAAGGTTTAAGAAACTGCAAGAAAATCGAATATACGTTAAACAACCAACCTTCATGTTTATTAGGTTAGTTTAAATCATAAAAAGTGTACACGAGTATAGTCTGGCCTTAATTTTGGGAGGACTGGAACTGACTTCACATGCGATCCCGAGATGAGGGTACCATAAGTCACGTGCCCGGAGGCGGAAGCCTTTATTTTCTGCTTATTTCCGGGATGTGTGTTTTTTCGAAATTTGTCGGGTTTTTATCGTGTGTATTTGTGCCAGATAATGGTTCTATTATAATCTAGTGAGCAAGTCACAGTTGGTCCGCATTGAAAAAACACGTCCCCCAAACATTACAAAAATGTTGTCAAGAAATCTAAGGTTGGTCCCTTCCTTGAACCAAATATTTGTATCTGCGTTTGCCATCTTTTTTAACAAAACAAAGGCGAGAGATCAAAGTGCAAAGTCCAAAGAGGCAAGACAAATTTAAAACAAACTAAAAGATAAAACGTAAACAAAAGAAACAAAAGCTTGGTATCCACGAACTCCTTTACAAAACAGGAGTGGGATCATGTGCTCCGGAAGGGTAAGCATCCCCTGTCCTGCGCGCAACACCCGTCGTGGAATTCTTAATCTCAAATACGGGTTAACGTCAATCCGAGAAGAGGTCAACTTATTTTTGTATTACCGGTAACAGAACGACTTAAACCTTGATTGTTACTTTTGAATGAGGAACTCTGGAACGACAAAAGTGGAAAATGCCAAATTAAACTTGGTCTATATTAATTGGTGCGGTCTATATTTATTGGTCCTCAAAATTTCAAATAATTTCATCATATCGATGGAATTAATTGGAAGTTTTTGAAACCTTTTTCGGCACGTACGCACGTCCGTACGAGGGTAATAAGTAATGCCCCTGAGATAAAGTCTATGTATTTAACAACATATAATTATTCATAAGAATCTGGTGTAAGGGTTCTTTAACGAGTGAAAAGAATGGTATGAGTCCCAAGGTCGAGACGTTTACGTCTGCATATCAGTAAGAAGTTATTTATCCCCCTCTACCAACGGACGTTTGTTTAAGAGAATTTCTACCGAATAACTCACTAATGAGATGGTTGAATATTTTGTTCTTCCCAACATAATTACAAAAAGGGGGAGTTTCCTTGCAAAGAAATCGAACATTTTCTATACCCGACAACCAATAATTAATTTATGCAACTGTTCGACTGGTTAATATTTCAAATCACTTTTATCATCCATGTTCAGCTAACGAGGCACCAAAAGATATCTAAAATCTTAGTCTTTATTAAAATTGTAACCTTTTCTGTTGAACACAGTATTCTGGTAAATATAAACATTAAATAACAAGGGAAATATGAAAAAACCAAAATACAGCAAGATGAACTTGTGTTAACCATAATCTATAGTAAATATGAACAGTTTTTCATCATTGGTTTTATTTAACCAAAGTTGTTACTGGCTTCTACCTAGTATTGTTACTTTGATGTGAACTTTTAACACCGGTCTCTATGGGGAAAATCATCGACTGCTTTCAGCACAAAAAGCAATATTTAAGCATTTTGACCTCCAAACAAAGTTGTTTATAAGATGAGAATTTCCTTTCAAATTTACTGTCATTGTTGTAAAAAGGCTCTTTATTTTCATTATTATCATGACTTTTACGTTAATGGCATGGTATACATAACTCCCCATGTTAATTGTTTTTTTCATTTTCTTTCATTCAAATATAGTCTTTAAATTTGAAGAGTATGACTGGTATAGAAATGACATTTTGTACACTTAAAAAATTGCGTGCTTAGCTTCCAGCAAATTTTCTTAGCAACCTCATGTTTTGACATTTTCTTGATAGAACAATAGATAACTGATAAGATGTTGAAGTATATAATATAGGCTATATCAAGATCTCGATTGTTTATTAGACCAATCCTTATAGATCTACGGCATAAAATCCTCTTCAAAATGAAGATTTTAGCATTGGAAACGTTGAATAAAAAATGTTCAGCATATTAAAAAACTACAAAATGGGTTCAAGATCAAACGCTATGTCCCTTGAAACGAGTTAAAAACAACCGTATATTTTGTCTCGAAAGCCAATAACTAGCAACCACTTAATATAAATTTGTCAAAATCAGTCTGTGGGGTGACCTACTTTGTTACTATAAACAAATAGATTGCTCTTCATTAAAGGACAATGAAACGACTTTGGTCCATATTAGCGTTTATTACTGACATAAATGTTTAAAATCACGAATTCTACTTTAGCTGATTTATTTAAAATTCAAATAATGTGATTGCAAATATATGTTATGTAATTATATATAATAAGAAATAACAAAGACGTCGATCGTTTTGGTTGTCTATTTAAAAAACTTGGATATATATTCGATATTGAACTTGATAAAACAAGTTAATTTTTTCGTTCTAACAGTAAACACACTAATATAGAATTTTTAAATACAGACCCCCAAAATCCAACCCTACATTTTCTTTCCAATCTTAGCTGGATCTTAACTCGTAAGTCAATGACTTGTGCGGAGATAAAAATTCTATTTATTTTCTTCTAGATAACATTTACGTCAGATTTGGCGATACATTTTTCGGCAGGTTCTAGGAATTCCTATGGGTAACAACTGTGCCCCTTTAAATTGCAGACTTATTCCTTTGATGTTATGAAATCAAGTTTATGCCAAAGTCCACAAAGATTTTTTCTCAATTTGATTTAATAGAACATACCGCTATCTTGAAGATATCTTTTCAGTTAATATCCCCGACTTCTGCAAATACCTAATTACCATTTACCCCCAGATTATCTCAGATAATGGTATCTTATCTGAATTTTTGTGCTTTTGGCGCACATTATCTGACATATTTTTTCATTATCTCAAGATAATTAGATATAGTTAAAACAATAACATAGGTCTTTATGAATTACACCGATAATTGATTCTTATCTGGAGATAATAGAATTGTATCTTATTTATCCGGTAACAATCTATCTTATCTGGAATTCTGATCAGAGGGTAACGGTTATGGTGCCCATTACGCAACTTCCGACAACACCTGTTACAAGCAATTTCATTGGATAAGGAATTAAATTGCGGTCTTAATGCAATGTTAGCAGTACAATCATTCTACTTTCCTTGAAATGATTATCGTTGTTAAATATGTCAATGGTTTTATTTACAACCTTGTCTCGTTCTATAATAATAATAATAACCCATTTGGTAATGGCAATATTATTATGTTCTCCACGTGCGGAATCTAGACACTTATCTTTTACCGAGCGAAATCATCAACTTTTTCAATTTCTACCTTATTGCTAACAGCTGGGGCGGATCAGGGGAAAAAATAAATTTTTTTCTAGCTAAAGGAAAAAGGGACCGTGGGCGAACATCTGGATCCCCCATTTGATAAAAAAAATATATCCGATTCAGACACACCAACTTCACTAAAATAAATAAAACCAAATAAAAAGATAAAAATGGTTAATTAGATCTGGGATCAAAACTAAAAGGTGCATCCCAGATTAGATAGATTCTCAAAACGTCTAATTTATAAATAAAGGTAATCATGACAATTCCTGAAATGTCTAAATTAAGGTGTTATTTTTAAGTAAATGATGGTAGATGAATGTTTATTGACTTTTTTCTTTTATATTTAAATAAACAATAATTAATATAGTAATTAATAGAAAATCATTATTTTTTCCTCCTATATATATCATATGATTGTTATAAAAACAAATCTAGACTGTACTATAATCCTTGTGAAAACAACAGAATTGCACTCTTATTAATTTGTTGTAAAAATTTTATTTTTTTATTCTTCAATTAAACATTTGAACTTGATTACTTTTATATATATATATTACAAGTTAATTTAAAAAAAAATTAACTGAAAAATCTCCATTTCAAATACCATTTATCAGAAATGTCCACCTGTTTAACAATATTTTAAACAGTCCAAAGATTATTTTGTAATCCCCAGTTTTTTGTGTTTGCCTTGAATAAGGGATGTATTCTCATCCCTTTAGGCCAATTAACAGTAATTGCTAGATTTTCATCCCCACCCACCCCTAAAATATTTGACAAAATGTTAAAAATTTGTGCTGGGCAATTTTTAAAATGTTTGTAAATAGTCCCAATTTCAAGAAGTTCTGTCTCCAATTCTGGTCTGGTCTAGATTAAATAGATTTTACTGCATATCTTTTTAAAGTTAAGCACAAATTATATACATTAAATTATCTAATAAGGGTGTTTGTAGGAAATATGTGCGAGATCAAAATATTTAAACTGAGAAAGTTGAAAATATATAAATAATAAGAACGGAAAAGAAAATGAAAGAAATAAACTATTTTTTAAAGGTGAACTCTATTTGTGGACAACGAGGTGGACACAAATTAATTGTGGTTCAAGACCTAATAGAGAGGAAAAAAAGGTCCGATTCAAATAAAACTTTTCATGTGTTAACTTTGTTATATGACAAGTAAAATTACAAAACTTCACCAAAATCTGTTGAGATCTGATAGTTTTATGGTCGCTACTAAATCTAAGGGTAGGTCATGTTGGCCAATCACAATTTCTTCTTTATATGTAGTTGTTTTTTCTAGTTTCAAAAATTAAAATTATTTCAGTTCTTAGTGAATTTGTTAGACCATATAAGTCAATTAATGTATACTTTGTATGATTCAGATTGATTTTTTCTCAAAAGGTCTACAATATTGCAGTAAATGGCAGTCTTAAATCATACCGTTGTAAAATCTTGGAATTCACATTTGCAGGTGGTTATAATATAAGAAGTTTAAATATTCAACATTAAAGATTGGAATGACCTTTTTGAGCATCACATTGCTATTCTGATATTTTTAATGTACTTTTTAAGTCAAAGTTACCAATCATAACATAATATTTATAGAAATATAAGGCCTAAAAACCTAAAACTACAAACCGACAAATCCTCAGTGTAACCTTAAAGGCAGAATTTCACAAAAAAGTTTAGGTTTACTGACAATAAAATTGGTTTAGATGTTGATTATGAATGTTCTATTATTGAAATGACTTAAGGAAACCAGGAAATGATACAAGAAACAGGTATGAACCCATCAGTTTCAATATGATATACTCTCGTACATGAAATTTTAATGTAAACTAGGCAAGTCGCCCGCTGCTGGATAGTGAAAAATTGTTGATAATAACCTGTGCAAGGGGTTACGTTGGCAATTTGCCAACTGACCCGATAATTTTCGTCATCGGGCCAGTTCACATTTATTGATTTTATCAGCCGGTACACATCAAAGGAAAGCGGGTCAAATTACCGATAAAAGGATATCATTCACATTTGGATTAAACGGGAAAAAATAGAAAAAATGTCCAATGGGTTTGTCTGCAGTTAATATCTGCATGTTCTGATACACTGGATAACGTGGATAACGAACGTAGTCTGATATAGGCAACTTCTTTGTGTAAATTTATTCATTATTATTGGGGGAAAAGATATGAGGGATTTGTGTGTAATTAGTAAGATATTAAATCTGATAACAGCTGTTCTGTATGTTGTATTACCTTTAAATACTCAAAACAACTACATTACGTTAACTGTGTCTGATGCCTGTTATTGATTCAAAAGTAGCTCAATACGTTGTACTTTTATGTCTGTCTTCTTGCAATGCAAATTAATTGTATTTGATTTAAGAAAAATAAACAAACCCGCGTACCAGCTAGGCTTAAGTCAATGAGACATATTTCCCGTAAACAGGTTAAACAAGTCTGAAATGAAATATGGTTTATTTGTTTGTTTCTCCACCTTCAACAATATTTCAGTCATATCGCCGATGTCAGTTTTACTTTTGGAGGAAGCCTGAGTACCCGGAGAGAACCAGCGACGTTGGGCAGGTAACCGATAAACCTTATCACGTGTGATGTGAGTATTACGCACCCTTTTTCTATGGTACAAATCAGACTCAAACTCACCCCGTATAGGTGATCGGCTAAAGTGATATCTACAGATAATTTTAAATCAACTACCTAGACCAATCGACAACCCAGACCCTAAAATGAAATATTGAAGCAGAAAAATATATGTCTTATATATGTATCTTTTTGCCGTAACTAGCCCGAAAAGAATCGACATCTAGATATTCAGTTTTAATCGTTGGCAAAAAAACTTTATACACGATCAGATCTTTTTTTATAAATACTCGGAGGTGACTTTTAGAATGATTTTAATTTTATTCGGAATTTTTTTTCTTATGAGGAAAAATAAGGTAGGCAAAAATTGCCTTCTCCGATTTGTATTTTCAAATTTTTTAACGTCATTTATCTTATTTTTCATTTTTCAATTTTTCACAAAGCACAAACCGTTTGGATTTGTAATGGGCTGGTATTTTTTTGTAATGGGCCTGATTTTTGTCTCCCCCCCCCCCCCCAAAAAAAAATCTGGCTTAGCTGGAAAATGACAAAATACTTTTTTTACCATTTTGGAAAATATAAAATGTCTGACAATTTTTTCTTGTTCAATTACATAAGAAC
The DNA here is from genome assembly GCA_032357055.1 of Geukensia granosissima. Lineage (NCBI taxonomy): Eukaryota > Metazoa > Mollusca > Bivalvia > Mytilida > Mytilidae > Geukensia > Geukensia granosissima. The sequence goes on from JAULBM010246716.1 coordinate 8,521, forward strand.
AAAACCGAAATCAACTTAGAATGTTTTATTACACCCAACGCTAACTCGATCGCACATGGTCTGGCGAATCACATTTGAGCTCAGATTTATAGGACGTTTCCGCATTACAAACGGACACATACGCTTTTTCTTCGAGACATTTGCGCTTTAATTATTTCTGTATTTTTAGCTTCCCTCCTCCATTAATTAATAAGGATTTTGGACAAGAAGGATGAACATAGTGGAGTCATTTTTTGTCAAAGGTATGTCATAAAAAAATCAAGAACATGAAAAATTATACCCAAACAGAAGAACCAGTTCTAGGTATATGTTCTTTCCAATTCTCCAGACTGTTTTTTTCTGCGATCTTGGAAACAAAAAGTCCACATTATCTTTCTCGAGCTTTAATTCTACCATTTGTTCCTAGCACAAACGAGTTGTTGGGGTCTTTTTGTGCAACTTTAATGTCTACTTTAAGTTTTCGAGAACGATGACTTTTTAAGAATATTTACGATCACTTAGCACCGAGGTAGTTGCTTGCCATTGAAAAAAGTAACTTGCCATTGAAAAAAGGAAGAATACAAGTAGATATGAAAATGAAAAGATACGGGGTAAATGTCAAAGAGACTGCAGTCCAACCACAAGAAAAAAGAGTGAATTTACAAATCTAGAGGTCTCCACAAGGCCTTCAACAAGGGTGGAATACCACTTCCTGTAAAAAGCTCCCAACTCTCACCAACGAGGGGTCAAAGATAACAAAAGCAGTAACCGTCGAACTATAAAAATCAAACAAAAAGTCACCAAATTCGACTATAAAGTACCTTAATTACAATAATAATACTTATAAAAAACATACAAAAAGAATAAATATCTCCAATGAATGTTCGCAGTTACTGAAAGCAAGCTCAAGGTGAGGTTCCTGATTGTAAAACAGCAAGCCTCTCAACACGAGACGTCATTAAACACAGACTGCTGACTATTATTAAAATACTTTGTTGTCAATAGAACATGGAGATAGACAAGATGGATGCATTGTAAAATTTATTAATATTTGCGTAAGGATGCGATCAGTTAATTAATATCTGTGCCAGAAAAAAGGTTTTAATGTCTTGACTACAACGTCGAACTTGTAACCTTTGTGGAAAAGTTTGTCTTAAGGAACGGCGAGATTCAAGGGACCATTTTTATTTCAGTTTAACGATATAAGTAAAAATCGCAAAAGTCCTTGGTAACTTGAAGAGATGTGCATGGTGTCAACTTTATTTGGGTTGCAAATTTCAACTAGTTACATAGGTGAAAAAGCGCACATGTCCTTCGCTTACATGTTTGGCTTTCATTTTTTCACCTTCTATATGGAAATGTATTCCCGTTTGTTTAATGTTTCACAGAATCAGAATGTTAATTCCAGCATGCACACCGTGCAGAGATTTTTTGGGTATATAAGGAATCTGGTGAACCAGTATATTTCTTTTAAATATAATAATACTTACCATATGGAAACCTATCATCAGATAAAAATCAAGTTAAATAATGTTAATTCAGTGTTAAAACGATAGATGAAAAACTGTCAAAATCATTGGCAGTTTAAGAGTGACCGTTACGGGCTAATACCTAAATGTTTTTTATTTCAATATCATACTTCAGAATATTTTTGTAAAAACGACATAAACCTAAAATTCGCCTTTCTAACGATTTTTGTGATTCGTTTTGAAAAATCAAATCGGCCAGAAAAATCAAAATATGATTCATGGTCTATGTATGTTGGTTTGAAACGGAAACCTGTATCCTTAGTTGGAAAACAGGCTTTTATTCTCTATCATAACATTTTATTATCAAAATAACTTCTTTGTGTTTTAGCTTTGTTGCTCAAGCTTTAACGTTATTTAAGCAGAAATTTAAACTCAATTTGGTGAAATTGAACGACATAAGAAAGCAAATAACCAAGTGTTCGAAAAATAAAGAAGTTGGTGGAAAGCATTCTTTTAATCCGCGGATTCATAGACACATAGATGAAAATCAAATGGAAATATCTCTTTGTACAGTCGTCCTTCACAGATAAAATCTCTAACATAGAAATAAGAGATGGGGTATGATTGACTATGAGACAGTCGTCCATGAAAGTATGAAATACAAACATCTAAAAGTAATGCCACTTTAAGAAAGCCGAGAAACAAGGAACTTACTTTCAAGAAAGCTAACCAGGAGAGCAGTGATTGTTCTTTTCTGGATTCCAATATTTAATGGTTCACAAGATAAAATCAAGACTTAAATACCCTTTATTTATTCCTTTACTGTTACAAGACCAGATTATGACTAAACACTCTGCAAAGATACAAATCTGATTTATTTAATATATTTAGTAATATCTCGACCATATATTTGCAGTTAATAACCCGGACTTCTCCAAATATATTACCACCATAGATCCTTGAGTATCTATTTTGAATAAAGCTAAATCGACAGAAGCAGTTGTCCTCTTCTGGATTTAAATGTTTCTGTTTCACAAGGTAAAATCGATTGATTGATTGAATGTTGCTCAAAGTCTAGCAGTAATATTTCATGCATATTTATGACGACAATGGTGAATGAACTCTGCTTTGTTCCAAACCGGATTTTTAAAGTGCTTGCTCACGAAAGCAACAGTCCGCATGAAGACGACATGCCCTTGCTACCTGTCCGAAAATGATTATGTAGGTTTTTCCAATTCATCTCTGATAGCCAGAGTAATGTGATTATTCTGAAATAAAAATGCACCGAGAGCATTGGATGCTTTGGAATTGAATTTATCTGAATACCATAAATCATGATAAAGGTCAATATAAGATCATAAGAAATAGGAGATGTGGCATGATTGTCTGTGGTCGTATTGATTTTCCGAAACGTAGCATAAAATCGGTAGAAAGTCGAATTTTAGGTTAATGTCGTTTTTACAAAATTATCTATTGCATTAAGAAAAGACACAATTCATAAACCAAACATCTTTATTCCTTTGCACTATATTTTATAATTTAAAAAAAAAATCCCCAGTTTCAAATGCTAAATGAAAGAACGATATCGGATATATAGATAACACTAAATATACTCGGAAAAATGAGTTGGGTAAACTAAGGACCCTCTCAAGACGCTATTTTGCTTCATTCTGACAGCTTAGGTATTGTGTTAATACATTGTGAATTTGAAGGTCGAAATCATATTGACCAGAGTTTTCTACTGTTGTCAATAGTGGGTCAGTAAAGTTTTCTGAGACCGCCTCGGTGGTGTAAAGGTTAGCGTGCTCGCCTCAAGTGCGTAAGGTCGTGAGTTCCATCCCCGGCCGGGTCAAATCAAAGACAGTAAAATTGGTATTTGCTGATTCTCCGCTAAGCACGCAGCATATAGGGGTAAGAGCAAAGACTGGTCGACCCAGCGTCTGAATAGTCGGTCTAATACAAAGTAGGGTTCATTCATCATCATCATCATTCGTTCTGAATATGCATGATATCTTTGCTTTTGGACAATAAGCAACATTCAATCAATCAGTTTTCTAAACGTCATCGGTAGAGGTCTATATGTTGCGTTAACCAGACGCGACTTTCTTTAAACCACTCGTTTAGGTAAAAATCGTTTGAAAAATTGTTTATATCTTGCCGTGTGAACGTCAATGAACGTACCTTTAAAATGCTTATAATATTTGTTTAAAATCAGAAAGCCAATTTACTTTCAATAAAGTGTCGCACGTCAGCTTGACAACTGATATTGTGATGTCTTCTGCATGTACATTTCTACCAATAATAATTTCCGTAAAATGAAACAACTGCTCCGTGATAATATATGTTTTCCATGACCAGAATATTAGATATTAAGGAGCAAAGAAACGAACGGTAACTCTCAATCTTCTTTTTATTGAATATAAAAACCTTTAATTATTTCTACACTATGATAAAACTTGATCTCGATCTCCTTCTCCTATAATTAGCTACATTTAGTTCTTTTCTAAATCTTTGACTCATGATAAGATACAGCCAAAAGTTAAAGAAACATCCAAGGGAGATAATCAGCGGTAGGTACTGTAGAGTGTATGAAGTAAATGGTCCCGCAACCCTTAGTTCAAGACATATTGAAACAAAAACACTGGGAAATTCTGAGATAATGAAAATAATGGTGACGTATATGATTATGATGGTTGACCGACGATTCCTCCTTCGTATAGGTTTACTGTCTGTCCATAATGTCTTTCTTAGACAAGTTAATTTCGATGTGATATAGAAAGTCGTAGCAAGCTGAATTATTATCGATATCAATAATAGTGACGATCTAAAATAATGAGAAAAGTCATAATATGTACTAGCTGTTTTTCTGTCCAAGAGCAATTTTTTAAAACAACCTCTTCTCTCATTTGGCACAAACTTGAAGAAGTACGCATACGGCATTTCTAGTCCTAAGCTCACGACCAAAACACAAGTTATTACAACTAGAGCACATTTTTGGTTTAAATTCGATTTACTGAAGGCGGGGAATAATATCACCATAGTTTTCTGAAGTCCAAGTGTTGTTGTTATAATAATGGCGGAAGAATGAAATCCGGAACTTAAAATATTTCGTGACCAATATGCGAAGGCACAAAACGGATACTGTTCATAAGACGTAGAAATCATGCTGTATTTTCCAAACTCAGTTCCATTGAAAAACTTGAAGATAGCACCAATGTGTTCAGGTACAAACCAGAAAAATACAGAAAGTGTATCACTTAGAGCCAGCACTGATAGTAAAATGGACACCGGCGAAAGGATATCCTTCTTTAGAAATATTCTTATAATAATAATGTTCTGAATTATAAGGACATATGCTAATCCTGCTCCAACATGCGGTACCCATTCTGATCTGGAAAACATGAACGGTAATATGTTGTCGCTTAACCCATATGTATTATAACTGTCAATGTAAAGACTGTCATTGTCTTGCCACGGGTGTGTGAAGTTTAAATTCATCACAACCTTTTCCTTAATTATTGTTAAAATCCACAGTTTTTAAATAGTTTAAATCAATCACTGTTTTTCACTTAATACTGATTTTAAACCACATTTCTATGGTTACGTTTAATGCATGGTTTAATGTAATCATCGCTTTTAAATAAAATAAAAAAAACTCTAGTTAACCTCACCAATACAAAAAGCCGATCATCTTTTTAAATCCACAATTATGTTAAAACTAAAACCTGATTACTGCGCTATTCAGATTTTTTAATCTAAATCCACTCTCTATTTCTTGGTTAATTTCGTTTGTCAAGATTATCATAAATTCATATAAGATGTGTAACAACAGGATCCATATTAACCACAGCGAAATTTGAAAGCAATATTGACCAGTCATATACATGTATGAAATGTATAGAGTCAGGTTATTGACAACTGTCACATTTTACTGTACGAGTATCATATACATTACATGAATTAATGACAAAACACGCCTCTGAACTGAAGAGTAATTAGAACTTCCCTTATGACACGGAAATCCTCTCAAGCAACAAACAAGGACATATTTTAAGTTCGATGATCCCTAGCAGGTTTAAGAGATTAAATTGCATACCAGTATAGACTATAAAATATTTTCATTTCCAGACCCCTTTGTCGATTTGAGAATATTTCAATAAACACAATACCAAAACATCGTTATATCAATGCCTATACAGTTAAGAAACGTTATGTACGTCAAACAACAGTAAGACATTCATACTCCATTTATTCATTCGAATATTATGTACTGTATCATTAGGCACTTTCTTTCAGCTATGAATTTCCAAGAGTCACCGACCAGTGGTGATAAAAATAAATCTTTGGGTGATACAGCTGGAAACCATCACTGAATTGTCTTATTCTAATTAAGAAATGTAGAGATTGTAGAGAACGTAAAATGCCAATGAAAGATTCCTATTTAAAAATGATTCTGACATCTACTCCTATCAATGTTGTAAAAAATAATGCATTTCCATTTGGCCGTGCTATGTCAACGGAAAAGTTTACATATCGAAAAACCAAGGTTGCTATTTCAAATAGCATTTATTACTATAATGAAAAGATTCGGACATCTATTACTATATACAAAGGACCAATAAGTAACCAATTTTGTGATTGTATTTCATAAAGTCTTATGCCTTCTCTGTGAAAACCAAAAACGCTGAAAACACATGGTCACAGATGGTCTATCATCAAATATGCAGCTATTTGGATAATTACATCAAAGATTTTATCAAAGGTTCCAAATTTCTGTAAGTAGCCCTCTGTCAGCTTCTGCTCTTGCATGGCAAGAAGTAATTTTGATTTCCTCTAAACTCCTCTGTCCTTTGGGGTTGCATATTTATAAAGCACTCTAATTCTGCGAAAATAAGCAAGGTGTACACTTTAATGCCTTCGGCTTATTAATAAATATTCATGAATGTTTTATTTCAGTTGGGGGTGAAAGTTATTAACGTCTTACACAACAAACTAATGCTCTCAGTCGGACGGAATTATTTCAGTTAACTGTATTACATGAGACATTACATGACCTTGGGACTAGTATGTTTAATGATGGTTGACAGTAATATAACCAGTTCAGGTTTATTTGGTCTAGGGAAGTTCTGATCAGGTATTTTTACAAAAGTTTATCTTCATTTGTTGATTTTATATTTATTTGTTTATATTAGGGGTTAAAGCCTGAGGTGAGTCTATGGAAATTTCATATACTTATTTCAGAATTCTAATTGACCATTTTAGTTTCCAACATGTTTCCATGGAAATAATGACGTTTAACAACACAATATAGATATTGTTTTACCGTGTTTATGGTGTTTAAAGTGTGGCGCATTCCGTTTGTTAAAACATGAGGAACAAGTATCAGTTAATATAGAAGTCGGGCACCAAGTTCATCCCTGTTAAATACAGGACGCATTCGTTCAATCTTTAGTTTTATGCCTGGAGTTTTACGTTTTTTTTTTGGCTATTCAAATTATGGATCTTTGTAATTTGTTCACTGGAAATCAACTCGTTTGTATTAAAGAACATATATCGGAGTCCTGCTTCACTAAATTTTACTATGTCAGCTATTCGTACGTAATTCAAGGATAATAACAGAAATAATATATTTCATTTGGAAAACAGTTGTTGTGCCAGATCATTACGCCACTTGAATATATAAAGCTCCATGTATCAGTTCTAACACTATGCAAAGTTTGTTTATATTTATGACTAAGTTTGTCAATTTCCTCGATTCTATCTTGATATTTTCTTTGTCAAAAACATGTATCAGTGTAATGTGGAAAATATCTGAAAAAGAACATATGTCATTTAAAGTTCAGCGGTCTTTACCAGATCTGTGATCGTGCTAAAGATATAAAGAGTGTTTCTTACCTTAACTGACCTTAATATAACACGAAGAATAACTTTGTTTATTCACAAAAGATGATAATAAATGGGGCAAACTTTCCCTCGTTATAGTAAACTTTCCTTTTCTTGACATACCTTTAGCACCTTTTTCTGATGTTAACATTTCAAAGTCTCTGTTTAGTATACTAGTTTATGATACATGAATGTATTGAAGAAAAATAACTTTTCCATATTTGTATATAACTTTGAGCCTTTGTAGTGTTGAATTTTCTTAAAACATCAAAAAAGTAAAATAAAAAAAATCGAAAAAAAATGTTTGCCGGAAAATGCTTATTCACAAAATATCATTGACCAAAGAAAATGAAATATATCAAAAACTGAAAGTTAAATCATTTTACTACAATCAGCATTAGATAATTTTTGAAGCGGAGGTAATGTATCTCCAAATTTTGAAAATGTAAACCCTATATTTCTAAGGAAATTATCTGTGACTGTTTACTCAGTTGATTATTTTGGAAATTTGTCCTCTTTTCTCAACTTTTTTTATCAAATAAATATTTTGGTATTGAACGTTGATAACTTTAACATTAAAAAATTAAAATAAACAGTTATATTATTGAATTGTTAAATTCCGAAATTGAGTGCAAATATCAGGTGGCCCTAACTTATGACCAAGTGTATATTTTAAAGATAAACTTTGCCTTAAAAGTTACAAGAATATAGTTTTTACAGGCTGCTTAATATTCAACAAATAAGGTTGGCCGAATAGGTTTCTTATTAAGTTTTTACAGTGTGTCTTCAATGTGATATTTTTATTTTATTTTTATCATGATTAAAGAGAGAGGGTTTTGATCCAGCATAATTAATGTCATTCCGGAGCAATCATGTGACATGCGTCTGTCGTGCCAATACATTGTTATATTTTAACATGTTGGGTTTTCACCTGTCATTTAATATTATAGTATTACTAACTGGCTGTTTCTGTATTGGCCCTGGTATAGATTCGAGGTTAGCAGTATTGGCCCGAGGC
>JAULBM010246827.1:0-16869 GCA_032357055.1 Geukensia granosissima
TACCTATTTTGCCGTATGTCTTATGGACTTTGATTTGTTCGGTAATTGTGTTATATACTTTATTTAATGAAAGTTTCTTACCGTCAATAGTTTCTTTAGTTTGTTTATGAGAAAAAATTGTAATGGGGTAACATCTTTTTTGAGGAAGAAGACTTCTACAATTATAGACTATTTCTTCTGTTGTTTTTGATGACGCTTAGATAGTAGCTTGATTTTTTTCATCAGATTTTATTTAAATATTTTAGTGGAAGCTCCGTCCCTTCAACACAAGGTGAAAAGAAAAGTATTGCCAAGCAGTGTTTAACTCTGAACTGGAAAAATTGTCCAATACGCTTGTTTTGAATCATTTCTATTCCTTCAACTGGTTCCGCCTTTTTCATGTCATTATGACGAAATGTTAGGCAGACAGCTTCCGGTGCTCGTGTCAGTTAGTCAGATTTTCGTGTAAAACATCAAAGAACTCCTATTAAAATTCAAGAATGAAAAAAAGCGTTCAGCTAATGTATTTGGTAAGTTGAGGACCATGTATACATCACATGTCAAATAAAATAAAGTGTGTCTTATAGTTGCCAGGCATAGAATCGAAAGTGCCTTACATTCCAACAAAAGTCACATGGTCTGGAAGACAAAAATTCAAAAATGTTGACGGAATAGAAATGATTCAAAACAATCGTGTTGGAAGTAACTTAAAATATTGGCATTGAATCATCTAGAAGAAAAGTTAAATAAGCCTTTACTATTTATGATTGTGAATGAAGTCCATATATTTTTACAGGAGATAAGACTGAGAGCAGGAATGGCTTTAGCAATATTTGCCTTCAACAACACACAACAACAGTTTGCTATCCGTGAGGCCGGTGGGATCAGTTATTCAGTCTTCCAAGATTTCCTCGAGTCTGAGAATGAGAATTATGTTTGTGAAGCTGCATTTCAGGTAGGTATCCACCTCTGAGATAAGGTGCCAATGTAAGCAGTAAAAAGACTGCATGTTAAAATGATGTTAAAAAAATGTATGCATAACATATTGCTTCTTCCTATATATTTGATGTAAAAGTTATTTTAGATATATTTATTTAAAATCTAGAAATATAAGAAATCTTTAGAAATACAGAGATGAATTACCCAGGAAATGTGTAAAAGCAGTGTAACATGTTTGTCATTGTAATCTCCTTTAATGGTGTTCATGCCATGTTATTGGCCACAATATCTCTTGAAAATGACTACATTCTCTTAAATTGACAGATAATTTCCAGTGAAAAGGGTATATGGTGTGAAAACTGTTCAGAAATGTTATATGCAACAGCATATTTTACAAGGAGGACAATAAAATACAGATTGTTATTTGGGCCTGTGAAATTGTTAACATTTTACAGATTGTTATACCCCCAAAACAAAATTTGGGGGAATATAGGAATCACCCTGTCTATCTTGTCTGTCTTGTACCTTGCTAGGGCATCTCCTCCTAAACTAGTCAACAGATTTTAGTGAAACTTTACATGAACATAAGACACAAGTTTAAATTTTTATATCTTTTTAAATTTTTTGTTCCAAGGGCAGGTAATCCACAGGGGAATGGAGTATCTTTTGTGAGTTTTGCTTTCAGAATGTCTTGTTGTTTTAGCCTGTGTAATTTTAATATTTTACAGATTGTTGTTTTGGCCCGTGTAATTGTTGACGAGGACCAAGTTACACTGACAGCTAGAGGTGTTACCATCCTTGTACACAGAGTCAAGTCACATGACGATAATGTGGTTGTACGAGCAGCAAGTTTGCTGGCTAGTTTAGCACACACTAGAGCAGGAATCCCTGATGCCATGGTTACAGTGGGAGCTATAGACATTCTGGTGGATCGACTATCGTCTGCTAACGATCAAGTTCGTAGTTCCACCGCCATTGCTTTAGGATATTTGACATTTAATAAAACTGCTGCTAGAATTCTTTTAAGTGCTTGTCGTAATACACCAGGCTTGTATAAGAAAATGATGGAAAATATTGGTAAAAATGCTAAAATTAGTGAAGACTTTCTTCAAGACTTTAAAAGAGCAAAGATTGTTGGATTACCTTCACAATGGTAAGTAATAATACCGGGATAGAGTTTGGATGCAAGTAGGAAAGTTACAATTTTAACTTTATTGCCCATTTCTGTCAAAGATTAGGACCTCTGGCACAAGTGGTGGCCATTTTAACCTTATTTATTAAAGCCATATTTAATATTCAAAGATAAATTTGCATAAAATATGGATCTTCTTAGAACATATGTCGTAAAAGTAAACAAACAGAAATTTATTTTCAACATTTCATTGAGAGCCATTTATAGTTGTTTTATGCAACACTTAACAATAAAGGGAAAATTTTACCCAAAATTAAAATCTCACTATGCTGTATTACCTATCCTTTATGCAGTGTTATTGATGGTTGTCTTAATATTCCTTCCATTAGACCATAAGATTTTTAACCCTATAAAGACTATTGGCTTTCTTCCTTTTTGTGAATATCTGTAAAATTGACAACATATTTTACTAAAAAATTATCAAAAATAAATAAAATTTCCCATTTGGCAGAACTTTTTTTTGTCACTCATTACATTTAAATGAGAATTTTATCCCCAGAAATTTAATGAACAAAATCTTACATTATGAGTTTATGATCATATTTCCTGTAAATAGTTACTGGTACAGATTCAGATTGTTTAGAGCCATAAATTTACATAGAAAAGAAATTACAATCTTCTTTAACTGCCAGGATAATAGCAAGAGAAAAAGATGGCAATTACATGTTTAACCTTCTTGATCATATCAAATTTAACATAAGTTTTTGTTTTTCAGCTTGGAAATAAATGGTGGACCACCAGTTAAACCACCCAGCAGGAGTAAGTAATTGTTCTTGTCAAGTTACTTCCAATCTTATTATTTGTTTCTAGATGCAGTGTTTGCATTCTGAGTTACAGTATTTCTCATATTAACTGTCTCTCTCTCATCTTAATTTTAATTTAAAATCCTTGAGTGCCCGCCACAAAATCCCAAAATTGCAAGATCGAAAAACAGAAAATTCTTTGAGAAAACATCAATTTTATATTGATAAACATTTAATGAAGGGAAAGGAAATAGAATTGTTGATTTTGGGTGATTTCTAAATTACGGAACAAAAAATACTTAAAACTGGACTTGAAAGAATTCCGGATTTTGCAGATTCCAATAACGCTCCGTGGTTTGAATTTTTTTAAGGGCTCTCTGTGCTTAACACGAGGAAGTAATTAAAAGGAGACCACACCACATCCCACCAAGCAGCTGCCAAAAGTTTATTCAATTTAAAATTTATAAATACAAAGACAGAACATCAGTCTTTCATCAAATTATAACATACAATCATTTAAAAAAGCAAAACAAACATGTACAATTCAATAAATGAATGTCTACTTAAGTTTTGATTGTTGAAAACAGATTAACTAAAGCTATTCTTGTTGATTCAGAATGAAGTGATCAAGTTAACCAACAACATACTTTAATCACTTTTCTACTTTAATTTGTGTACAAAGTGACAGCAAAGAGTTATATTAGAATTAAACATAAACTGATATCACGATTTCATGGGGATGATACATGCCAATTTTATGTTATATATTTTTGAAAGAAAGATATGTGTATTGAGAATTGTATATCATTTGTCATAAATTTAAATATTCAGGGTATATCACATTATGTACCTTGTCTGAAGCCTGAGTAACAGTTAATATATATGTTTGTGAGACTGTTATATTTTGTAAATTCTCCACAGGAACTTATCTAATATGAAATAAATTTAATTTCAGTGCGTCCAATGACAGCACACTCAATAAGAACTACATCTAGTCGTGCCCAGTCTGGTCGTAAAAAGTCTCCTGTTCCCAGTGTCATTATCAGTAAATCATCAGAAACAAGTCGACCTTCAACAGGAGTAAGAACAAACTCAAGAGCAACTAACTCTCGTGCTAGACCAGTGTCAGCCTCTTCAACAAAAACACGAAAGGCAAGTCCGTCTCCAGAATCCAGTTTCAAGACAAGATTGTCTGCTTGGAAAAATGAAAAATAAATGGAGTACTAAATATTTGGACGGAAAAATATGCTTGAAACATTATTGGTTTTTTTAAATGCTATTTATGAATACAATCTTTAGAAATTATTGCAGTTTACTTTATCAAAATATTATTTCTACTTTAATGGCAGACAAACATATTTTTGAGGCATTGTTTTATCAGATTATTGCAAAAAATCTTACATAACTATTGGAAGAACTGGAGTTTTTGTTTGTCTGTGAATTATTGTTAATACTCATAGCAGTGATGGCAATATCAGATTAAGCCTGGTGTTTTCAGTAACCATGGAAATACAATCAATAAAACTTTTTTTTCTGCAGTTAACAGCCACTCAGACAGAAAGTTAGCCATTTGAAACTATTATGTCTATTAAGGACTGTTTCTTTCATTTTATTGCTAGTGTCCACCAGGGAAGGGTGTGGAATCATGCTTTCTGTTATAAGGCTTTTTGTTGTATTTCTTTGCTTTGCTTCCACATGTGTGTAGGCTTTTTTTTGCATTTTGATGTCAAACTAAATATTTATGACAATTATTTTGTATTCAATCTATTAATAAGCAGAATGAATTTATTGCAACTGTTTCAGGGACCAAAAATTTTGTTTTAGTGTATCCAACAACCATATTCAATGATTTGTGCTTCATCATTTACATATTGAAATTTGTGTTCCAGGGTTTTTGATGCAGCATCCCAATCGGTTTTCAAAATTACCTTTGTAGCAATCTATTAATAAGCAGAATGAACTTATTGTTACTGTTTCACACAAGTGCAGAATGCTTTATAAAAAAATACTAAATATACTACGTAAGTATATTTAGTATATTTTAATTATTATGCTTCATGCAACTGTGTGTTTCAGGGACCAAAAATCTTGTTTAAGTGTATTCAACAATCATATTGGATTTGTGCACCAATTTACATATTGAAATTTGTGTTCCAGGGTTTTTGATGCAGCATCCCAGTTGGTTTTGAAAATTGTCTTGACTTAGAACAAATAAAAAACAGACATGGTCTTATAATGAAAAGTACTTTTAGGGGTTGGTCCTGGAGAAAATTGTTAGGGTTACTGTACCCACAGAATTTTCTTTAAGGTTTTTCTCTCCTATTCTGGTAACTTTAATAAAACTTTTCAGGTTAAATTAAGATTTAAGTTTTACAAAAATAAAATGGATTACTTATTCATAAATAAATGCAATTATGCATGTAGGTAAATCAGGGTTATATTTGTTTTTGACAAAATATGTATTAGTAAAAAAAATAATAGTGAAGATGCTGCAAAGTGTTTATGGACAAAGAAGTCACCAGATTTGCTTTAAAATTCCCTCAAGATTGGTTCTACAAACTTCAGTTCTAATGCAATATTTTTGTAATGCTTGTTTGATTGGTTTACATTCTACGTAAAATTCACAATCTATTTGTCATTACTAAGATTAACTCTTATGAAAAACCGTGAAATAGCCACCATGTTGAAACAACAGATTTAGTGATTGCCGAATGTAATAAAGTACACAAAATATATATAATATGTCTACCTGAAAATAATGCCTTTAGACAATTTCATCAAGATTTGAGGCAAACACGAAACCTTTAAACGTCTGAAATTCACATTCCACAATGGAAGCGTTCAAGTGACATCTTATTGTTTCTATGACGTTTATCAGCGGAATACATGCACAATGTTTCACAGAATTTTTTATTCGATGATTTCTAAATTAATTCAAAGGTTTTCAACTACAGTTGCATTAGAATGGAGATAGCTTTACTGTATTTTAAGCTTTTTGGATGTAAATCTTGATTTTACTGTCGCAAATATCTGTTTACCTGGCTCTGCTATGCGTCGCCATATAAACTCAATTTGCGACAGTAAAATCCACGATTTACGTCCTCAAAGCTTAAAATACAATACAGTTATCTCCTAATTTTGCTTTTGATGATAATGTGGTTATTTATTGGCATTCATTCTGCTGGAAAGGATGGTTTGTAACTTGGATATGTGAATTTACACTCTTGAGAACTCAATTGAACATTTCTATTGCCCATCAAATGTTTAAATATTCTGTAAAATGGTAGTTTTAGCTGTTCCGGTTTCACCATTCTTAGTTTTATTTTGTTAAAACAGTTAGTTTAAACAGTATGAAGTCTTCCTCTTTGGACATTTTATGGCATTAAATGAATAGTTTTATCTTTATCTGAAAGACTGACACCATGGCCTAAATATAGTTCTTAATGAAATGTTTACATTCTGGTTTAACTGAATTTTCACCCTTACCACAGATGAATTTAAGGAAAAGGAATTCAAAGATACCTGAGGGGCAGACAGAAATCGTTAATGGCTACACTAATACTAGTATATTATGCCTAATAAAAGGAAACTGCTGTGCTGATATTGATTACAAAAAATAAGATAGTAATTACTCACCGGGTCTTGTTGTTTGTGAATAGATTCCGTCCCATATTAACCATTATCTGTGAAAAACAGGTTATTAATCGTTGAGAGATTTTCCAGACTATTATAATTCATTGTAAGGTTGAGAGGCACTGTTTTTGCCTATATTTAGCTTCATTATTAGATCTAATTATATTAATATTTTATATTGATTTTTCTCTCGAGTTAAATAAAGGTTTTTGAAAATTTTATTCATTTAATTTTAAACATAAAATTTCAAAATTACTGGAGTTTTTAATCAATATTATATATTAAATAAAAATACTCACATAATTCACATATAATAATGATTACAAGCCGTAGAAATTTAAAAAATGGTGA
Source organism: Geukensia granosissima (assembly GCA_032357055.1). NCBI lineage: Eukaryota > Metazoa > Mollusca > Bivalvia > Mytilida > Mytilidae > Geukensia > Geukensia granosissima. The sequence continues at coordinate 6,838 of JAULBM010246827.1, forward strand.
TAAAAATTAGATGAATAATATGAATAAAATAAATAAAAACATTTAAAAAAATATTTAGTACAAAATAAAAGTATTTGTTTTAATAATAAAAGCTTAGAAAAATCTATTTTTTTAATCACCCATTTTTGAAAATTAAAGGAAGAAATCCTTATAATATTTATTCCATTTAATAATTTTCTAGCAATTGACACTATTTCAAGGCATATGTTAGGTTTCTTTGATATACATTACTGATATTGGAATAGATATGATTAAATTTCATATGGGTAGGGGTACAATTTTCATAAAATTTGGAGTGCAACAACATTTATTGTATAATTCATATAAACCAAGTTTATAGTCTATACACAAGTAATTAATAATCACGATGTATTACGAGACAAACGGGAAAAAATCTGAAATTTCCGAAATCCTGTTTTTTCATGATTTTTTGCATCAAAATAACAGAAATTAGCAGCGTACGGGGTTATAAAATCTTATAGACTGCCATTGTTTATTAAATCGTATAAAAATTATACATCAAAACTTCATACAGACTTCAGTGTATTAGTTGAAAGACAAAAAAATCATGTTTACCGGAAATATAGGAAGGGTTAGAGTTACAACTTGTTTGATAGTCAATAAAATTTTAAAAGAAGGCATGTTTAAAAAAAAACACATACATTTATCTTTCCAACAATACCTTATTACTAAGATTTAATGTATGTTTAAATGTCACACATGCATACTCTATGTCAGAGTTTGCAAGAATGGGTAAATAGGTTGTAAAAGAAAAACTGTCTACCATATTCTTATAAAATGGGGTTAATTTGTAGATTGAAATAAGTGCAAGTAACTTGCAATAATACTTTTTAGCAATCGCGATGCGTTTTAAGCTGCGCCGAGTTTTAAATTCTCTACGGGAATTTTACATTGCATGCAGCTTTAACCGTGGGATAATTCTTTCCTTTGATTTAAAATCGATCCAAAGGCGGAAACGTATATATAATATAATAAACCCGAAATTCGCACTTCAGAAAAGCTTGATATAGAGTACAGTAAAATGTGTGAAGTTTCATGGACAATAATGCAAAACCATTGTAAGATTTTCAATTTTGTGGACCAAAAAGGTGTTTATACTCATTTATTTATTTTATTATTATTTTTTGAATTCTGTTTATCTATTTATTTATATATTTCTGCAAAATGTGCAAAAATGAAAGAAGCGTACATAATCTTGATGGACAAATGCCTGATACTGTTTCAGAATTGTAAAAAAAACTCATTGCTGACCTTTTCTATGTTTTCCTGCAGTAAAAAAAGGAACTGAAAATACATTGTATATATTCAGAGATATGTTCTTATCTATTGTATGGATCGTAAAAATGCACACAGTAAAAAGAAAAAAAATGGATACACAGATCGTTCTCAGCTGGGCATTTTCACACATTTGTTATCAAACTTTAAGGCACACAAAATAAATGACACGCGGAAGTTGCAACTGTCTACTGCCTTCTGTCTTCTTTTACACAACACCTCAATCGTATACATGATCTTATATGAAAATTAATATTATTATTCTGGATTTTATATCTGCAATAACTATCATTTACACATTTTTATTTCAAAATTGTAGAATCGTGTGATGGATACAATACGTCTAAACTCAAGATCTTTGCCTGTTGAAAGTCATGTTCAAAGGGAAACGAAACTAAACAGTAATAAAACAAACAGGAAAACAACCGATAGAAAGAAAATTAGGGAAGAAAAGGCAAAAACTAAAATAAAAAGTCACATCATAGAGTTTAGAATAAAAAATACCTTGTTGAGCGAAAGGGAGTGGAGTTCCTTATTGCAAGATGTTGTCCATGACAAAGTCAAGATTAAGAGCACAGCTTACCGTAATGGGGACACATATTGCACAGCAGAAACTTGTAGTTCAACGAAAGCTAAAGAAGCCATTTTTGCAATCCATATGCATAACAGAAACTCTGACATTAAGATTTTAATTGAAGTAAATGAGACAGTTACCAAATCTGCTTCATCTCCATCAAATTACAACCAGGTCGATGAAATTAAATCTACAATGGACAAAGAAGCCAGGAACATCCTTACAAAGCACAACAAGTTGATTAACAGTGTACTGCAGCGCATCGATGCGGCCACGTGCAAGTTGAAAAATGAACCTGTTATTAAATTAAACACAAAAGGTGGAAGGAATGAACTGTCATCCAAAAGAATGCATATCGAAGAGGAACTCTACGCCTTGCAAGATAAACTTCAAGAACTTGAGTCACAGAAAAAGGAATTTGAAGATTTTTTGTTATGCACAAATGACCTTCTTGGGAAATTCAAATCATCGAAAAAAAATACTTCTGAATTAAAGCTGGTATACACAGATTTTAAGATAGAGTTCAAACACCTCGAAACAGCATTGCCAATGTACGCACGAAGAACGGAAATCGTTTCAACTGTAACAAATAATCAAGTTTCAGTTATAGTCGGGGAGACTGGATCTGGAAAGAGTACACAAGTAGCCAAATATTTGTACCAAGCAGATCTGGCACAGAGAGGGTTGATCATCTGCACACAACCGAGGAAAATTGCTGCCACAACTCTAGCAACGCGTGTGGCACAGGAAATGAATACATCAGTTGGAAACATTGTCGGATATCAAGTAGGCATGCAAGTAAAAAGGTCACATGCTACAAAAATTCTGTATATGACTGATCAAATGCTACTTAATCAGTGCTTAAAGGATCAAAAATTTTCACAATATGCCTGCATCATTATAGACGAGGCTCATGAAAGAAGTGTTTATACAGATTTGCTTTTAGGGATGATTAAAAATTGCTTGAAAATTAGACAGGATCTTCGTGTTGTCATCATGTCAGCAACGATCGACCCAGAAGTTTTTGTCTCATATTTTGGCACTTGCCCTGTAATCCGAGTTGCTGGAAGGACATTTCCAGTTGATGTGATATGGCCTTCCGCAAAGGATGAATCTGACAATTACGAACAAGCAGCACTAGAAAAAACAATTTTTGTTCATGAAAAAGAGGAAAAGGGAGACATTCTAACATTTTTAACATCTCCTGTAGAAGTAGAGAAGTGCTGTACTGATTTTGCGAAATCGTTAAAGGAAAAGAAAGATTTTGTTTGCCTCCCCCTTCATGGTCGATTACAACCGCTTGAACAGCAAAAGGTATTTGAGGAGGTTCCCATTGGTAAACGCAAAATTGTCTTTGCCACAAACACGGCAGAGACCTCAATCACCATACCCGGAATCAAATTTGTGATAGATACTGGCGTCGCCAAGCAAATGCAGTACGATCCACAAAAGAACATAAGTGCTTTGAATGTTACTACTATAACACAAAGTTCAGCTGAACAAAGAAAAGGACGGGCTGGAAGAACAGAGGCGGGAAAATGTTTTAGATTGTTTTCTGAAGACACCTATAGCAAAATGGAGTTGACAACAAAACCGGAAATTCTTAGAGTTCACTTAGGACAAGCTCTTTTAAAACTGTTTGAACTTGGTGTCAATCCACTTTTATTTGATTTTGTCGAGAGGCCATCTCAAGATCTAATGGATGCTGCTGTTGAAACATTAGAGTTAGTCGGAGCTATTTCTGAAAATCAAATTACAAAACTCGGAAAATGGGTGGCAAGGCTTCCAATAGACCCTAAATTTGGTGCTTTTGTTTATACAGCTGTAAAGGAGGGCATTGGCATTGAAGCTATCATTGTATCTGCTTGTTGTGGCGCCAGTAATGTTTTTTACCGATCAGGGACTGAGAAACAAAAGAACTTGGCCGATGAGAGAAAAATTCGTTTTTGTCATGAAGGGGGTGATTTTATGACAATGCTTAATGTCTTCAGGGAATGGCATGGTCAGCCAGAAAAAGGGAAAGCTTCGTGGTGTTGTGAAAACTTCATCAACGGAAAGGTTATGCGTGGAATACGAGAAACCGTTAATGAGGTTTTAAATGTACTTAAAAAGGAACTTAGTATTCAGCTTAAGTTTGTGTTAAAACCACCTGTAAACGTAGACGACAGATTACAGAAAATGTTGTTCAAAATGTTTCGGAAAAACATTTGTCATTATTTGGGCCATGAAAAAGCTGGATATTTGGTGGTACACACCGATCAAAATGTGCAAATATTCCCAGGCTCTTCGCTAAAATGTTTAGGTTTGCAACCAGATTGGATGGTAATTGAGCGCGTTTTGAAAACATCTAGAGACTATGCAAGTAATGTTACACCAGTAAAGCAGTCGTGGATTGATGAAGGACTGTCAGATTGTTTATTTAGTCTTAATATTGAAAGTATTCACAGTCAAAGAGTTGAACAGGCAATGTCCTATAAAATCGGAGTACAATTGTATGCAGATTTTGTTGGATTACGATACATCAATTTAAGAAATCTGGAAAAGGAGATCAAACAGAATTGCGGAGCGGAATTTGTTATTATCGAGGCTTCTAAAGAATACGGCGAAATATCTGTTTATACTACACCTAGTCATGTCAAGATGGTTTGCGAATTGGTTGGAAAACGGATAAGCACTCTAAAACAAAAACAGATATCCGAGAAGAAAGAATATTTTTTATCTTTGTCACATTCTGGTGTTAAAGTAGCTATTGGGGCAGGTCTGACTATAGTCGATGTACTGATGCCAAATGAGTACACCACCGTTTTAGTCACAGTGAAGGATAACAGCCCATCAGAAAAAGAAATTCGTGAATATTTTGAACAATGGGGAACTATTTACTTTGTAAACCAATTCAAAAACAGCCTTGACAAAACAAAATGGGGGAAGGTCACTTACTTCAATAAAGAGGATGCCAAATTATCTGTTGCATCAACTAAAGACAACAGCAAAATGAAGGCCATTCCAGACACAAATAGTCAACCTCAGATGAGAACAACGAGTTCATTTGTCGGCATAACAACTGCGAAGCTGGAATGGATGCGCCCACGTTCCATGTTTGCCTTTATTCGATTTTCATCCACTTCGATTGTTGAAAAGGCATGTGAAACTTCAATTTACATCAAGGGAGTTTGTTTAAAAATTAAGAAAGACAAAAATAATAATTCGGGAGTGTTTGTAACAAACATAGCCGCAGGAACTACAGAGAAGGACTTGCGTGGGACGATAAAAACAGTATTGTCTCTGTCACCAAGGGATATAACAAATGTCAGTCTAAAAAAACCATCCACTCCATCGCTCGAAGAGAAGTTAGCCTCCTTAAGGCAATTAATTACAACTGAAATAGATAAGTATGTGAAAGACGGAGACTACAAGCTCGATTTAATACCTCCAAGAGAGAACCATTCTACGTACAATGCATATCTGACTTGTACCAAGGAAGAAGAGTTAATTGCGACCTATGTTGGTCTAAATCACATTCTAAAGATCGAATCTGAACTGGTAACCATAACTATAGAATTTACAACTTCCTTAAAAATCCCCATCAGAATTCAAACGAAATATCAGTCAGTTATTGATGAGTACTCGCAAGACTTTGGAAAGAAGTTTAGTATAAGATGCCGCAAGAAAGAAAAAAATGGAATCATATGGATCAGTTTGCAAAAGGAAGTTAAAGCTGAAACTGTACCACAGCTAAATGCATTCAAAGAAATGGTCCTCTATGTTAAATCAGTCATCAGTAAGGCTATTGAAGGAAAGCGGTGTGGAACTGAAGATATCGACGACATTCAAAACTTATTTACATCACATGGAAAAAGATTCATCGACAAAGTCAAGAACGAAACTAATGCATTGCTCTTCATAGATTATAGAGATTTCACAATAACTATTCATGGATCTGAGCTGGAGAAAGCACAGGCTTTTATGATGTTAACCACTTACATAAGTGATCTTAAAACCGGCACTTCTAAACAAATACCCTTGAAGGGATCAGACAAACCACCAGGCGTCATGAAAGAGATCACTATGCGATATGAATCCGACTTGAATAAACTTCAAGTTGAAAGTGGGGTTAGATATATCGAACTGGATCGTAAACGACATATTGTTACAGTAACTGGAGAGATGAGAGCAATTGAAACTTGCATGACAAAGATTCAAAGTGTTATAGAAGATCTGATGCAAAGGCAGAAAGAAAATACCTTACAAGTAACAAAAACTCGTGTCTGCGTTGTATGTTTTTGTCCAATAGAAGAAGGTGACATATACAGATTAGAAATCTGTGGTCATTCTTATTGTAAAGAATGCGTCCAGTCGCAGTTTAAATCTTCCCTGAATTCTGGCGATCTCCCTCTAACATGCAGCAGCGAAGACTGCAACGAGAAATGGGTTCTTAAAGATATAATGAGAATAGCTGAAAAATCGTCTGTTGAAGATAGCGAGTTAGTGCAAAAGGCTACAAGTGTTTTTGTAGTACGAAACCAAAAATCATACAAATACTGCCCAACACCTGACTGTCCAGTTATATACAGACTCACCGAAAAGGAAAACGTATTTACCTGTTCCCAGTGCGATTTGCGTATTTGCACAGGCTGTCAGAAGGAGTATCACGATGGAATGACTTGTGCAACTGCCAAAGAATTAGAGGAGAACAGGCGAGATCCTGATAAAAAATTCAAAGAATGGTTGGAGAACAATAAGAACGTCAAACAATGTCCAGTATGCTCCACACCAATAGAAAAGATCCATGGTTGTAACCATATGACCTGCGTGGCCTGTAAAGTTCACATTTGCTGGGTGTGTCTACAACACTTTCCGGAGTCGAGGCAATGCTACGATCATCTCACTAAATACCATGGCGGCTGTTTTGACTATCAATTTACTTAAAATGAGAAAAACATTACATTCGTAAAGTGATGGGAACACGTTGTACTATTAATACCATACAACGTTATATTTTTTCGTACAATATGGACGATCCGCCGTTACCCTTTCCCTTTTTGTTGTTAAAAGTTAAATATTTACACCTGTAGTGACTACAACAGTATGAAATCCAATTAGAAATTCCAAAACAATTTAGCATAACTGAATTAAAACTGATTGGACAATAAAATTTAACTGTTCTACATTTTTCCGAGTATATCAAATCTAAAATTATTTTTTGATTTTTAAGTCAGATCGCATAAAATTATGACAATACATTAGCTTATGTGATAATAAATAATGTAAATAATCTTCCAGAAAATAAATACATGATGTACTTTACCTTTTGTGCAATGGTGAATAAATATGCTTCAAAAACTTAAATCATTATATATCTATAAACAAAACCCCAAAAATAAAAAGAAAAGAAAAAAATATTAAATTCAATTTTAATTTAAAACAGAAAAGGCTACATAATAACCTGTATAATTATATCATGTATAGCAGTATAGCTCATTTCATGTAAAGAATTTTCTACTTTGTTTTTATTGAAACATAATTATGTCTGAATGAACAGTACAAATCATACAATAACTGTAAAATAAACATCAAATAAAAGATAACTTTTTTCTCGGTATGTTATTTGTATGAAAAAAAGTTTAACAAAATTTATTCACATAAAAATTACATTGGAGTATTTAATATGTTCATCTATATATTTTCGTTCAAAATTTCATATGATTTATGATAACGAAAATTAAGTTCATTCCATCACTTTGATATTTTATACACAAGCGAAAAGAAAATTGATACAGCTTTATTTATTATTTGTTTCGCTAAACTGTTTATAATTTTTTTGTGTAAATTTGAAGTTGCAATGTTAAATAGACCTGAAAGTACCGTTGATATTTAAAGTAGATCATTAATGAAACCTCCAAAAGCTTTGCCGACATTTGGCATGTATCAAGCCTTTGCACAAATAAAAACAAATATATATGTTACAATCCTTGTTTTCGAGTTCCTGTTGAATCAATATCAGCTTATTTCTTAAACTTTTATAAGGGAAAATAAACAATTTTGTTGAATAGAATTTATTTTAAAAATCAAAGATGATGGTTTTAGAAAATGAAATAAAATTTGGGGCCTGCGTTGTTGTTTACTTGGTACAAAACAAATTGCCAAAAAATCATAGTGCATTCTTTGTTATATAAGTTAGTTCACCAATAGCTTCTTAAACTTAACGAATGTGAAAAATAACAGTTCAAATGGATAAATCATTTGAGATCAATCGTAGACGATATTGGATTTAGTTACTCTTGGAATATACAACCAAATGTAAATCAGACCATGAATTCGAAGATACCAAAGGGGCAGACAGAAATCGTAAGTCGGAAGACAGACAAGACCACGGCCAACAGAATGAAACGAAAGACAAACATAGAACACACAACACTACACTGAAAACTAAACCTGGAGTAACACGAACCCTACAGTTCAGAGAAATGTAGTTCGTCAAGAACGGAATTTTCTTCAACATTGAAAAATAAGTTTCGTTTAAAGTCATATGCAGGTCTGCTAAAACTAAAGCAAAGTAATCGAACTGTAAATTTCGAACTTATCATCTTTAAACTAAGATATCATAAATATAACACTTCAATACTTTTTTTAGCATGTTATTTATTTATATTCTTTTGAAAATTTCATTTTATATCTTTGATTTATCCGAATTAATGATAATTTTTATCAAGTCTTGTAATCAAGTTATTAAATTGGTTCACTAGGAAGAATTCAACAGTTCTATACACCCTTTAGGGAAATTTGTCTAAACTGGGAGAAAAATTAGAATTCTAACGATATAGAATGGTATGCTCTTTTTTGAAACTTATGATATAGCGCCACTTTTGTTGTGACAAATTCCCTTGGTTTGGTAAACTTTATAAATGTTTTCTTGCTTCAGACGTGTCAGTTGTTCAGTGAGGAGCGAATACTCTTTCTTTTAACTTTTATGTATTTGTTTAATAATATTTTTCAAGAATTTCTTGTGTCCGCCATGTTTGTTGTTATATTGCTTCAAAATAAAGATATTATAAAAAGGAACCTTACCATTTGAGATGCTTTGTATAACTTGTCATCTTATGTCGGGAAGCGGATCAGTAATACACAAACTCTCTAAACCAGTTTAACTTCCTCACACGTCTTATGTACCTTCCCCAAGTCAGGAATTGTGGTCATAGGTTTGTCTTTACATAGTATTACCAAAAGATAGCCACCATAGACGATTCTTGTTTCTTATTGGCTGAAACATGGAAAAATCTCCTCTGAAACTGCTTGGCCAAATGGATTAATATTTACTGTGGGGTATCTATGGAAGTTCCTTTATAAAATTTCTTCATTTCCTCCAAAACGGACAAAAACATGGCCGCCATGGACGATTTTTTGTTTCTGATTAGCGAATTTATGAGCGATACAGGCTCAACCTTCTGAGCCTTTAGTTTTAGGCTGAAACTAAAACAAGTCACCGAAAAGATGTGTTTTAGTTACTAGATAATAAACGTAATCTCGAATTAACTGAATCTATTCAGTCATATTTTAAGGTCCTATATCTCATAGGGTCATCTGAGCAATTTTAATCACTTTCTGTCCATCCATTAGTTCGTGCAAATTTACTTAAAGATTTCTTCTCTGGAACCGTTAGGCAAATTTGAACCAACCTTTGATATTGAACCTTCGGTCGCAGACCACCTAAAATCTATCGTCGTCTTTGCTCGCCAACCAAGACCGCCGTTACAAAAACCAATGAAAAAATATCCATAAATGCTGTAAAAATCTTCTCCTTAGAAACTGCTGAGCCAGTTTATATCGAACTTTAGTATAATAATCCTTAGCTGGCACTTTTAAAGAAATATCCGGTACACCGGCACGCACACCGATCAACCAAGATGGCATGAACTTTGTTTAACATTAGACCTTAGGGGAAAATTACTAAAACATATTCTTGTCTAAAACTGATGAAAAAATTGGAATAGGTTCTTAGGTGGTACACTTTCAGAATTATATCCAACATTTCCACCGGCCAATCAAGATGGTTGCCAGACCCAAACTTAGTTTTACATTGGGGCTAAAAAAATACAAAATTACCAATGTTAAATAAATATGGAAAATTTAGGTATGCTATATGTACATTTCAAGGAGTAATCTCT
>JAULBM010246937.1:0-16869 GCA_032357055.1 Geukensia granosissima
GGTTTAAGACTGGCTTGTTACATAATGACAACAAACCTTTCATTTTTTGCACAGATGGCATTACTGTATAGTAACTATAAATGTGTTTCTGTCTCAGTGGATTAATCAAATTATTACTACAAATAAATAAGTAATGGAATTCATCGCCAATAGCATTACCCTCGCATAGTGAGCAAATTCTATTTTGATAAGGTATGTTTTTCCACCTACCAGTTTCGACAGGAAGCTTCAAATTTGAACATCACTCATTACGAGCTGTTGCAGTGGGATCTTAACGTGCTGAAGGCGTGGCATTTACCAAACACGGGACACGGCGGTACCTTACGTTCCCGTCCAAGACGGTTGTAAATTTATACATCCCGCCCAACCAACGAAAGCCCTATTATAGAAGGTTCTACCTCCTGGAGGAGAAATCGAGCAAACAATTTCTTAACCCCTGCCACTCTCGGGGTGGTTGAGTATTTAAACATCCCGCCCAACCAACGGACGCCCATGAAGGAAAGGTTTTACCTGCAGGCGTAGAAACCGAACCACTCTCGAGCGTAGCAATAAAACTATGAAAATCAAAAAGTAAACTGGCGTAAAAGGAATACTGGCTTCCGTTTTATCGCAAAAGGAAAACGCCCTTTCATATATACGTTTTGATGGTTGTCTCATAGAAAATCGTTGAACATCTTTTTCTTTACATGGCTCCTGTTGGACGAACTTAGTAAAGTGTAAAATATATTAAACTAAAAAATGACTATATAATAAAATGATCAGGAAGCAAATGAATCAAACTGAATATTTGAAAATGTTTGTGGTAAACTGTGCATATCTGACAAAATGTCAAATTTTACCCTAAATTAAACCAAAAACTTTAATGTAATAATGATAATCCACAATTGTCTTTCCTGTAATTTTACTGATGGATTACTGTAATGCAGTGTGTTATGTCCAGTGATGTATCTATATAAAAAAACGGCGGTATGCATGCAGTTGTGCAGATATGTGCCCTAGGGCAACCTGTTTGAGTTGGAGATTTACATGCACGTTTTAGATGGCTGTCCCATGGACAATCATACCACACTTATTTGTTTCTATATTTAGAGTCAGAGAAGGCAGATGTAATTAAAAAGCTCTGTAAATTAAGGACGAGGGTCCTTTTGGCTAAAAATGAAAATTGACTAATATCTACTAGTTTATATTTTTTGTATTGAATAATGTCTATAAAAAGAAAATCCAACAGAATTTTTAGTTTAATTAATTCTACAAATGGTCACAAGACACATAGAAAATGCTTTAAATGTGAAAATACTTAGAAATTAATTAATTAATTAATTAGATGCAATATTTGATATTATTTTGTCGATTTTAATATAGATCGCACAAAAACATCACAACCAAACTTTGTACAATTAAAGATTTACCAAGTACAAATGTATGGTTAAAATATCTTCGTGATGTTTTTGTGCGATCATATCTATTTTGAACAAAACATCTCAAAAACTTGAGTATTTTTACCGAAAATGACTAGTTATACTCTTGTCAAAATAGTCAATTAAACCCTTTCATTTTGTCGAAATGACGAAAGGTATACAAGAAAAGGTAATGAATTATAAAAAGACTATTGTTAAACAGATTTTCACCATTACTTATTAATGTGTCACAAAATCTAAAATTTTAGGCCAAATATGTGTGGCTTAACGTACCTACTCATCGTATAATGTGTTGTATAAGATGAAAACACGTTTTCTTGTGTAATATAATAAATACAACCATGTTCGTCTAGAGCTCATTAAAAATTTAGAAATTAACACAATAAACTTCCCAAATGTTATGAAATTGAAAAATTAAAAACAATACTTCCCCCTTCTTTAAGTAAAAAATAACAGTTTCCTTTCATAAACAGACATTAGAACAGAAGATCAGAGACTAAACATTTTATTAGGACTTCAATGTACTACTGTTTTATATTCTGTATTGTATTCCATTGTTAGGATATTGTGTACTATACTTGTTTTACATGTTTGTCACAAACTATATGATTGAAGTTTTTATGACAATAAATAAATAAAGTAATATATTGATCAAACGTTACTAAATCTGATATAATTGTCATTATAAAAGGTCGTAATGGGACCTGTAGAAGTTTTAATTCCACTGTCATTTGTGGCTGTCCCATGGACAATCAGAGGTGTGCAATTTATGCTCCCACTCGGACGGTAATCGACCATCATGCAATATTTCCTATTTTTATATTCATGAATAGGTATTAACCGTATAATGTATGCTTCATACGGAATGGTGTTGTTCATGTTATCATATGCAATAGATAGGTTATGATATTGTAAACAAAACTCAAATATCAAGTACACTATAATAGCAGTTCATCACTGTACACAAAACTCAAATATCAAGTACACTGATTGTACATAAATCTCAAATATCAAGTACACTATAGTAGTTCATCATTGTACACAAAACTCGAATATCAAGTACACTATAGTAGTTCATCATTGTACACAAAACTCGAATATCAAGTACACTATAATAGTAGTTCATCACTGTACACAAAACTCGAATATCAAGTACACTGATTGTACACAAATCACAAATATCAATTACACTATAGTAGTTCATCACTGTACACAAAACTCGGATATCAAGTACACTATAGTAGTTCATCACTGTACACAAAACTGGAATATCAAGTACACTGATTGTACATAAATCTCAAATATCAAGTACTCTATAGTAGTTCATCATTGTACACAAAACTCGGATATCAAGTACACTATAGTAGTTTGTCTTTGTAGACAAAACTCAAATATCAAGTACACTGATTGTACACAAATCTCAAATATCAAGTACACTGTAGTAGTTCATCATCGTACACAAAACTCAAATATCAAGTACACTATAGCAGTTCATCATTACATAATTCGAAATTTAGGTTCGGATGAACTACAGTTAATGCGGTTAAGTTTAACATATAGTAAATATTATTTAAAACTATAAGTCAAACTCGAGGACATTTGGGTGGATATAAATGACATGGGTGGTTAAGCCACGTTTTTGGCCAAAAGAATATCGCTAAAAATGAAAATCGGTTAATATCTTTAATCCTATAGCGTTTGTTTAGAAAAATGTCTATATAAAGAAATTCCAACAAAATTTGAATATCAAGTACACTATAGTAGTTCATCATTGTACACAAAACTCAAATATCAAGTACACTATAGTAGTTTCTCCTTGTACACATAACTCAAAGAAAATTCAACAGTTTTTTTATTATAATTGGTTCAACAACGGTCACATGGCACACAGAAATTGCTTTAAATTACATACAAACTTTTATACAATTTTGGAATTTAGATATAGATAGCTAAACAGCATCTGAACCAAACTTTGCAAAGTTCTAAGATCTATCAAGTACAAATGATTAATTGAAATATCCTCGTGATGTCTGATAAAAAACACCCCCAAGATTCATTTTTACAAAAAATGTTTCATTCATGTTGAAAATAGTCAACTGTGCCCCGTAGTTTTGTCGAAGTTATTACAAATATATAAATATCATAAGTTATGAACTATTAAAGGCAGGTATTTTAAACAGCATTTTCACATCAACTTATTGTTGTATCATCTGCATTTATAATAAATTGTATAAAATAAAATCTAAAATGTGTGCCAAATATGGGCTTTCCGTACCCCTCCCCGTACGTACTTCTTTAAAGTTATTTCTAAAAGGTTTAATGCAATGTGTTTATAGATTTTAAAGTACGTGTACTTTACAATTCAATGCTTAAAAATTTAATTCAGTAATTTTTCTTTCTGAGAAATTGGTGTCATTCATTATAAAATGCAACGAAAATAGCAAGTGAACGTAAACTTAATGAGTAGATATACATATTAAGGGGGAAATCCAAAACCATATTTTGTATAATTTAAAAATTATAATCGTGGATGTATTATTTTTTAAAATGAATAAATCTCTTGTATTAAGTTTTAATAATATTTGTTATTGGTATTCAGTATCGATCTCAACTGTTAAATTTATTTCAACCGATTTTTATAGTGTGTTTTATTTCGTCAGACTATTGTCTCAGGTTAGGTGGAGGGGGTGAGCGCTCACCAACCGGTTTGACCCCGCCACATACTAATGTGCCTGTCCCAAGCCAGGAACCTGTTGAAAAGTGGTTGTCGTTGTTTAATTTGTCATTTATTGTTATATGTTTATGTTCACCATTTTTGCATTAGATTAGTTCGATTGTCGTGTTTTATGTATAGTTTCACAATTTGTTGATCGGGCCTGTGACAGCTTCCATTATGGTATGGACTCTGGTTCATTGTTGAAGGCCGTAATGGGACCTGTAGAAGTTTAAAACTGTCATTTGGTGGATGTATATGTCATTGACAATCATTTTTTTTTATATAGCTCTTAAAATAATGACCAAACATGAATTTCAGGAGAAATTACTTTTTGTATACACACTTCTGAATCAACACTTAAAGTTAAAACTAGACCAGATATTTTTAACTATCTATTTTGTTATTTTATAGGGGCCAATACAAAACGATGGTTAAGTTGGCTTGGACCCTATAGTATACCAAATCAATCGGAACACGTTCGTACATTTCCGTAATTTCCCCGGAAATAAGTCACTTTACCGGATTAAATGACGGAAATGACCGATGATGTTCAGATTGGTTTCACATTATCTAGGATCCAGTTCATAAAGCCAACCTGTAGAATAAGCACCCACAATAATACGGTATTACATGTCGACTTCATGCATATAAAAGGTACTTGCCAAACGTCTCCTGACACACACTGACCACTGTCTGGTTTTATCTCTTAATAAGTGTAGGATTAAGATACTAAGTATCTGAACATTTAATCTTAGCTGATGTGTATGTTGAACCATCTTAATCAGATGTTGATTTATCTTAATAACCATCTAAGCTTTTAATAACTTGCTAGAACTAAGATAATCTATACATATTTGAACGTTAAGGAAGCGAGGAATGGTTATTATAATTGCAATGCTGGTTGCTTCCTAATTGATAAATTATAAATTTTATTGAATAAAAATTAATCTAAGAGGGAATAATTTGCTATGTGAATGTAGGTTTATACGGCCCAAAACGGTGTGATTTTTTCTCAGGTAAGGTTATCAATTATCAAAAATTGTATCATTTGGTGTAAATTTCGTCTTAATGTATGTCAACAAGCTGCAAAATAATTGTATTTTAATGATTCATACGAAATAATCAATAATTAAAAAATCGTAAAATATGTGAATGTTTTCCATTAAATTGTTTTTTTGGTTCGGATCTACAAATTACGGCATGAAAATTTCTTGAAATAGTGGTGGTCTAAAGAAAAATCACAGTGACCGATTATTTCGACCTGAACATATGGCGTTGTAACGCATTATAGATAATTGCAACAAAACAATCAACAGATTTAATTTATTTTAATTTCTTTGTTTTTATATACTCTAAGGTCACAATAACTGAGAGGTTTTGAATTTAAATTTCATGATAAAGGCACTGTTCTCCGACAACAGACTCTTCAAATAGATTATTATTTTTCAAAGACACGCGTAAGTCCGATCAATATTATAATTGAAACTTTGTCCGAGACTAATCGCTTGACCTTTGCCATGGATAAAAGCGTAAATATGTAATTTTGAACAATTAAAGTCGCATTAAAGATCCTGAATTGTCATTTAACGATAATAACAAGCGTAAGATGTCACAACAGTTTAAAAATGACACCTATATTGTTTGTTACAATTGTAAGGGGGCGTAACCCGTCTTTATGACAAATAAATTCATTTGGTTTTGTCAAGATAAATTAAAAGGATTAATCCACTAAAGAAGAAACTTCGCTATTGTTCTGAAAGGTAAATGCATGCATTTTTTTAATACTTTTACAAACGCTGTTAAACGCATGAAACACGATTTTAAATCTACCAACTGTCGTTCGATGAAGACAGTTTTTCCAGTTGAATTTTTAATTTTATTTTACTGCAGACAAGAGTTCTTTTTCATATATTGATTAAATTTCAAACAAGACAAAGGGAAAAATTTTTTAATCTCTTCCTGGGAAAGTCTCATTAAAAAAAGATTTTTTGTGTATTAAATATGTATTCCATGAAGGAGTCTGCGAACCAGAAATGTAATTTTCATGGTCTGAATTTATTTCACTTTTACAAAATGCGACTCATATTCTTTTTTATTGTATCCATGACTGATTATTCACTTGTTTCAATAAATAATGTTTTTGTTTTAGAATTAAGATGCGATAATGATTGAAAAAGAATTTCAGAAATTTTTCATTAACTATTAGTTTACATTTATTGCTATTTTCTAAACAGATGGTCTGACATTTTAGGTGTTTGTTTGAAAAGAGTTTAGAAACTTGGAAAAAAGTTGTGGGTACGGGGGTCAAAAGGGGGAATGAGTCTATTTTTCTGATTAAAAATAACAATTCACACGTCTGTCCCTCGCCTGCGTATGGTTCAGATATGGGAGCAATTTTCTAACCTGCTGAATATACCTTAGATAAATATTTAAGTCATTAACAGTGTATATAATTCTATTTGCTCAAGAGCAATATAGTTTTTTGTTGGAACATCCTTTTATGTCGATATTTCATATTTCAATTAAAGTTATAATGTGAGTCAAACCCGACTTCGACAATAATTCTGTTGCGCTAGATAACACATGTCTGAAAAGGAATCATCATTTTAAAAAAGCAAATATAATTTATGTCTGATTTAAAAATGAAAATTCCCTTTTAGTTTAATCTTATATTTTTGTTTTTGTTTTAACAAAACTGCACAATTATATTCAAACTGACACAACATAACTAGACATAATTCACTTGTTTTATTTTCTTGTATATTTGCTTGACCGTAGTTGCGTGAAAAGTGCAAATAAAGACTTTAGTATATAAACATATTGTCTCACTTCAGATAAAGTAGGGTAAATAAACAAAAATAATCGGATTATCCAACAATTAGACCATGGCAGATTAAGTATTTTTTAAAGATATTCGAGTTTTGACAGGATAAAGGCGGTACACACTTCAAGATTTGTTAATCTTCTAGGATTTTTGTATTATAAGATTTCTTATAGACACATTATGATAAATCTCAGATTATAAACAAATCAGATTTATCAATGTGATCTCCTATGTACATTTTTCAACCAAATTGGTTCTAATCAGAGAATTTCTGTATAATTTTGCTTTACACAATAATGAAACTTCTACCAAGGCTTAGACATCGTAGACCCCACCATGGATTGAAAGAAGAAATATATTGGTGCCATCATACATTGTTTACAAAAAAATACTAAAAAAATGAAATCCCAGAATTTTTCGGATTTTCTTAAGAACGGATATACAGCCTTTAATGTCTCTTTTTTCTGAACGTTGGTGACGAAACATTCAATAATTTGCTTGTCTTTGTGAGAATATGATGCCAATTGTTTATCTATAACCAATGTTTAGCGCTCGCTTCGAGTGCGGAAGGTCGTGGGTTTGATCCCCGGCTTGGTCTAACCAAAGACTTTAAAACTGGTATTTGCTGCTTCTCCTCTAAGCAGGCACCGTTAGCAGTAAGAGCAAAGACGGGTCGGCCGGAATAATGTGTCTGGGTAAATATGGCATGACCTGCTTCGGACTGATGTTTTTGTTAGCTAGCACGTTAAAAATCCGGCTCAGCGTCTAGTACAAAACAAAGCAGTGTTCATTCATTATCATTCATTAATATTCTCTCGTCCTGAATATGCATGAAATATTAACCATTGGACGTTAAGCAACATTCAATCAGGAGGGTTGAAAGTTATAAACGTCCTACACAGCAAATTAATGCTCGCAGTCGGACGGTCAATCAATCAATTTTTAAATGTTTATGTATATACCGGGTGTGGTGCTGATTCTGATGCTAAAATCTGATTGGTTGACCCAAGAAATATATCGCAGCTTTTTTCGGGAGCACATTTTTAGTTGAAAAAAAGGTTTTTGGTTGTGAAAAAAACTCGAGAAGTGCAATCGGACATTTATACACCCATCAAAGGACATCTCTTTACAACAAGGGGTTACCTTGCTGGCAGGGAAACTTGTTGGCAGATTTCTAATCTCCGCTGCCCCTCAAGAAGGTCTTTAAAAACAAAGTTAAATTTAAATACCGGGAGCTATAAAACAAACCCGCCGCCGAATAGTATAATACTTATGTCTCGCTTACTCGACTTGTTCGCATTAGAGACAATGATTTGAAATCGAATGAAGACTTGATAAACTAGAACTAAAGTAAACACTCTAATTTTTGCCCCGAGTAAATACCATCATCATTGTGCCAATTGTGTAAACTTCAGTAAAATATCTATAACAAAATATTCAAAGTAAATATGGATATTTATAAATTACAAGTATAATTTATAGGTATAATTCTTTTCATGTACAAGAGTCGCGTAGATTGACGTGAAATATATTGATATGTTGACATTTAATAGATAACAATAAATGAGGTAGTCAAGTTCACAAGGAAGAAAAAAAAATAAGTTTGTTCAAATATTTTCCACATATGTGATTGATATACGTAGGTATAATATGACTCCGTGTGTACTCGTATTACCTAAATAGAATATCACTTTGTAAACGCTCTAGAGGGTATAATTTGTACAAACTGGTCGTGATGTGGATTAAAGTGATTTTTAAGATGGTAAACTTCATATGTATAAGATTTATAATTAAACACAACATACAAGTTAAGTGTGAAGTATTTGGAAATCAGTTTTTCGTTGTTAATTAATGTATTACAAATATTTCAAAGAAAAACGTGCAAAATAGAAAAATATTTGAATCTGGAACTGTTTTTTTTATTACGTTGGTTATGCATAAAAAACGGCCAAAGAACATATTTTCCAAGAAAACTTTTACGCTCATTTAAACTTGGCTTTTGGATATTTGTACGTATGTAAGATTGCGTCTTCCGGGCATTTATTCCCATATTCTTTCTTTTGAATATGTCCATGTTTCTGATGTATAATCATTTTATTTTCAGAGAAGGACCTGGACAGTTGTAACCAGAATGAACAAGCATGGCTTAATATTGGCTTGTGCCTTTTTCTTCCATTCGACAATTTCATCGGATCCCGAAGTTGAAACAACAAACGGAAAAGTCCGAGGATTCGAACAAACATCATACAACGGCAGGATCATTTCAACATATCTAGGAATTCCTTTTGCTGCGCCACCTGTTGGTGATTTAAGATTTAAACATCCAGTTCCAAAACAGAACTGGACAAGCACTCTGGGATGTAAGGTTTTACCAAACTCCTGCCCCCAAATAAAATTTAACGAATTTAACAACACCATGGGGCAAAAGGGAGAAGAAACGTGGAATTACAACACAAATGCAAGTGAGGACTGTCTCTATCTAAATATTTGGGCTCCTAGAACAACCTCGGGTAAAAAGTTATCAACTCTTGTTTGGATTTTTGGCGGTGGCTATATTTACGGTTCCTCAACTTTAGAACTTTACGATGGAACTTATTTAGCGGCATATGGTGATGTAATTATCGCTTCAATGAATTATAGAGTTGGTCCATTTGGGTTTTTATATTTGGATAACGTAGGCGCACCCGGAAATGCAGGGTTGTTGGACCAAACTTTAGCTCTAGAATGGATATATAAAAATATTGAAGTTTTTGGTGGCAGCAAAGATGCAATTACCATTTTTGGAGAAAGTGCTGGTGCCGCCAGTGTGTCCTATTTGATGGCCTCTGATTTATCTAAGAACTATTTTCAACGCGCAATATTACAAAGTGCATCTTTATTAGCTACCTGGGCATATCAGGAACCTTCTGTTGCTAAAAAATACGCAATGCATTTAGCTGAAAAAGTTTCTTGTGGCGGATTAAGTGCCGATGAGACTGTCAACTGTTTGCGAAAAACTGCAGTTCAGGACTTGACTGACAAAACGTGGGAACTTCCCATGACGCATGTGCAGTGGCCTTTTGTACCAACGAAAGATAATTATTTTATAAATAAAAACCCGCGGGAGATAATGGAAAGTGATAATTTTGCAAATAAAGACATTTTATTAGGTTTCAATACCGATGAGGGTTCCTTCTTCCTTTTATACTATTTAAAAAAAATAATTAATTACCCAACTTCCAGAAATATGACTCGTCAAGAATTTTTAAACGAGATTCCGTATATAGTATCAGTGGACGGATATTCAATAATTCAAGAGGACAAAGACAAATTACTTTTTGACGCCATATTGTTTTATTATAATGCTTGGAGTTCATCTACAGTGTCATCATATTATTACGATATCTTGGACGACATAGGTAAGTGGCCGGAAATCGACTTAGTTTGATTATCGCCAATAATTACTTTCTATGTTGCGCCGATAATCGCGATGTTTTTAACAAATTAGTGCGTATTTCAATTTGTTTTGAACTGAAAGCAATGAATGAGGAAATGAAACTTTAAATTTTTTAAAAAAATTGTTTAGAGACTGGGGTTTCCATAGAATATAAAAAAGGCTTTCTTAGAACATGTTGTGGTATAATTTGAACTTTCAAAAAACTATTTTGCAAGTATAAATAATAAGGTTTATTATTTTTTCTGTACTCGGCAATATTTTTACGACTGTTCCCCCAACACCCATCTGACCCTCTTCTGTACAAAATTTATTTAGGGGTGTTTGCTGCTGATGGTCATTCGTATTTGTCAGATTTTCCTCTTCTTATTAATATATAAAAGAAAAAAATATGGAATATGTTGCAGAGAGAAGCGATCTTACATACCGTTATAAAACTAAAACTATACAACTGTAAAATCAACCTTCACCAGATACGCTAGGGCCAAAAATAAGAAGACCAGTGAAATTTATGAATTTATTTTTTTTTGCCTTTTTCATATCTTCAATATTTTTGCTTAATTACTCCCGTCTTCATTACACACACATTTAAAACACTTTTTTCAATGAAATTCTTGATAATTATTCACGAGTTTTAATTTATACCGAACCTTCTTAGACAAAACATCGAAAATCAAGGAAAACCCTTTCCCGTATATCTAAAAAACTAGCACACTAACCATATTTTTTCTGTTAATTTTGATACAATGTAACATTTCTTTAAAGCTATCACAACCTTTTCAAAATGTTGATATTTTTACTGAGCAGCGAACATCATTGAGTGGTAGTCTGTATATGAACCATGAAAAGATGAAATAACTTTGATTGTCAACTTTTAAATTCTACTGTCATTTAGTGGTTGGCTGTCTCATGTACAATCATGCCACATTTCCTATTTTTATATACTTGTTTTAAATTGGTTTTTATAAGGAATGCCTTACAATGGTCAACTTCGAGGTTTTTGAATTTTTGGTCCCTTCATGGAAAAATATTATTCATTGTATTCACTGTAAAAATGGCAACATGTAAGGTGTTTTTATGCAATATCTTCTATGATCATGCAGATTGACATAAGTATTGGTTAGTACAGTAATTTAGAGATGGAAATGATTAAAAAATAAGAAAATAAAAGTTTGCTTTTTATTATTGAATTTAATTTATTAATAAATTTGCAAATGAAACCCATGTAGGTTAACGAATTCATGTTAGACAGAAAACTTAGAAATGATACATTAAAAGGTCAATTCATAATATAGAAACACAAGACATAACTTTGACCGATATGCAGTTTGATTAAAATGTTACGCTACGTGGAAAGTATACGAATAGAAAAAGAACGAATGGTCAAGTTTTGGTTAGACTGGACCTATATTGACCCTATGTTCTCTGTTCCAGTCACTGTTTTATTAAGTCATTAACAAGTACTAAAATAGCCCATTGAACACCATAGCTACAAGATGAGGCTATCTTGGTACATATAGGTAAACCGCCAAATATAATAAGATCGGCAAAAATTAAACCGAGTGTAGATTATGTACCCACTGCATATAACTGACGTATAGAATAAGGAGAGGTTGTAAGTCTATCAGACAGCCAGCCAAAAAGCATAAATAACGAAAATTTGATTTCTCGGTGAAAAGTCCATTTTCGATTTATATGTTACATATTATTTTTGCGGTTGGCGGTATAGTTGAAGAATTATTCTGAAAAATATCTTTTTTCTTCTTCCACTGTTGTTGACGCTATCTTTAGAAAAGTCAAATTATTTTTAATCGAATCAAATACAGCTATATCCAACATTTGTTACGGAAACGCAAATTATTTAATTACATTATTTTCAATATTGTATAGGTACGACAGTGGGAAAACATCTGTGTAAATTGTTAAACAAATGCAATTTGCACGTTTCAAAAAAACAAACGATGACGACCGCGAAAAATTACGATTTCGATCACTCCTTGAACCCCGTGTCCTGCACATTAAATCGTAACATGTACTACAGGGCAATCATGTATTTTATGAATTCATCCGCCTGATCAGAGTTGTTAAGTATCTTTTCTGTCATCCTTATGTTTTTTTTAGAAGTTTATCTTTTCATTTGCAATATTGAATTAATTCATTAAAGACACAGTATCTAAATGTTTACTATGAAAATAATTATTAAATCATAGGTAAAAATACAGGTAAAGTAATCAATGCATTCCCCCCTTGCAGTTGTGAGAGTCTGTATATTATAAAGTTAACAAATCCTTAAAATTTCAAAGAAATCAGTTGATTGATTGATTGGATGGTGCTTAACGTCCAGTGGCAAATATTTCATGCATATGCAGGACGAGAGCATATTTGTTATGAGTGATGATGAATGAACCCTGCTTTGTACTTGACCGACACACTGAGCCGAGTTTATTAAGTGCTAGCTCACGAAAGCAACAGTACGCAGGAAGACATGCCACTTTACCCAGACACATTATTCTGACTCTGGTCCGATCAGTCTTTGTTCTTACTTCTAAATGCTGCGTGCTTATCGGAGAAGCCGCAAATACCAATTTTAATGTCTTTGGTCTGACCCGGCCGGGGATAGAACCCACGACCTTTCGCACTCGAAGCGAGCACGCTAACCATTACACCACCGAGGCGGTCCAAAGAAATCGGATAGAGAATTAACCAATTTTTTAATTAAATATTTTTTCTGAACACTATACATACTTTCTTTTATTTTCAGCTGGTGATTTTAACTTTAAGTGTCCTGTAGCTGAACTAGCAGAAATATTGAGCCGTCATCCAAACCGCAATGGATCAATTTTTGGTTATTATTTTGACCAACAGACGTCGGTCAGCGATTGGCCGGTTTGGACAGGGGTTCAACACGGGGATGAAATAGAATATGTTTTTGGAGTGCCTATTAAATCAACGAGTAGTCAATATAGCCAAAATGAACAGTGGTTAAGTCGTTATATGATGGATTACTGGACAAGATTTGCAAAAACTGGGTATGCAAAATATATTTGCCACTCGCGCAAACTCGGTGAATTCCGTAAGCCAACCATCTACGGGGTTGGCCGATTGTTGCAATGCAATGAACAGGAAGTTTAAGTCACCATAAACAATCGAAATACATGTGTAGTGGATTGATATAAAAATAATCAATTTAGAATTTACTCCTTGAATTGTAAATAGCATACCAATTTTTTTATTTTATTATGCATTGATAACCTTATAGGTTGAAACCACTTGGTTTTTGCCTCTTCTTCTCACGATTCGGCGACAACTTTTACACTTACCACGCCCCCCCCCCGCCTAAATCAAAATCATGGATCCTCCCATCTTTTACCTGCTTATGCTTGAAAAAACAACATATATGGAAAGTAATACCCATTGTTTGATATGAAAGATGAAGTAAAAATTTGAAACGAATTCAAAATAACCCATACACTTTTAAGTATAAAAGTTAAAGGTTTTAATGGTCGTTGCGGTTCTTTTTGTTGTCAGTATACATCAAAAATACATCTGTCGATGGATTATATACAAAACGGATCTTTTTAATTTAATTGTAAAACATCTCCCCGAATATAAATCCGATATCTACAAATGTACGTGAATATTTTCTTTAATCACAATGATCAAAAGAGATTCATATTTAATTTTGGCATGCAGTGAAATACACACATGTGTTAAGGATAAGAAGATGTCAAAATATTACGTGATTTTTAGCTTATACCTGTATTATTTCATAATATCTTTGATCATTACGTTTCAAGCCATATCTGGTACAGCTGTAGATGTTTTATCTTGTAATATTGCATACCAGATTAATATGCTCTGCGATTTTTTTTAGTTTAAATACGTTAATATAACGTTAACTTGGAACAAAGCAGAACAAACCGAAAAGGAAATATTTCCTAAATTTGCATATTATTATAATATAAAAACAAAGAAGATTCCAATTTCAATTTTAATTCAGTTAATTTTAACATTGAACAATTTTTCAAAAGAAATTATCATTTTTGAAAAAAAAAATGTCGAATTCTATTGTATGGAAAACAATCTGAGTATAAATTGTTAATGAGACTTGGGGATTATATTCTAATCTGCAATATGTTAAATTTCTATTCTAAGGTTTTCCCCCAGACAAATACTACTATATATGGAGAATGGTCCTGAAAGGTTAAATAGCTCTATAACACTTAGTACTCCACAGCCACTCATTCTTTGCTGTCACTATCCACACCTTACACCAAGAAAAAATCTGTTTAGAGGTTGCATTGATAGTAAAATCAAGAAGGGAGGAACAGTACATGTGTTTTTATTAATTTACATATATAAGGAAAACATTTTATTTGTTTTTAAGCAGTTACAAATGAATCAAACTTAACAACAAAGTGTGCATTTTTGTTCAAAGTGCGGTCATTTTTTCACGAAGTAAATACAATCATTCAGATCCACGCACGGGAAAAAGATTGTCCAAAAATATGATTTGTCACTGCCTAATACAGCTAGGTAGTTGATAAAATATAATTTACAATTTATACCAGTTCACCTCATTATTTCAGGCAACCAGATGTACAGCGTTGGAAACAATTCACCACTGAAAACAACCAGTATGCTTTATTAAAAGGAGGGCGGGAACTTACTATGCAGACGATGGACTATACCAGAACGTGCTCGTTTTGGTCCGAGTATATTCCAAAGTTAAAAAATATATGTAAGTACACTATCTTTTAAGCTGAAAAATAAGTGATTTTTGTTTAGCATGTAAGCAACGATAAATATTAGCATGTAGTTGTTCATAGTGAAAAAAATCGTGATAATTTACAATACAATTTAGTGTTCCATCAGGAAAAATCACCCGAGGTTTAAATTGCACGTGAGTGAATAGTAGTTTGTAGTATTTAGTAGTATAATTAATCAAGAGTATGTATGTATACCAATTATAAATTTAAATACCTGGGTCATTCAGTTTATAAACTACAATATTTCCGGACCTGATCGGGTAGAATTTTTCGAATTTGACAAGCTAAGAATGATTAACTCGGCGATTAACCATGGTAACAGTAAACACGCATATTTTGAGGTTCTTAGCTATAAAAATATATTGACTAGCGAACTTCATTAAGAAAAGCAATGATCTGTGGAAATACTTTACTTTTATATGCATGTTTTTATAGAATTGTTTTCTGTAGGTCTGTCGTATTGGCATCAGATGATGTTTATATGGACGATAAAACAAGAACTAATATAGTAATGGACTTATCTGGTTAGATTACACATGTGCATGCCTTAATCCACTAATACTGTAATATAACCAGAACTTTCACGCCAATTTTACACCTTCAACATTTCCACTGTGAAAAAGTGTTATAAGATAAAACACTTTTAAAACACTTATCAGACACAGTTTAAAATCACATAAGGATGTTTAAAGAAAAACACCATGCATGCATGTTTTAAAAATAACATGTGCGTTTTGATTGTATCGGGCCGTAGTTGTGTTTTTCTTTATTTTCCGTCCTGGTAGGTTTTGTTGTTACTGAATTAAAAACACACACAAAAATATTTCAGACATTATTTGTTGAACAAGCCGGGGAAATTTTATATTGCTTTAAATTTAGCATGTTTTATCGATGTTTTGTTTGTCAAAATAGATTTATTGCAAAAATAGATTCCAACTTTTATGAATTGGTGTTAGTCTGTTTGACATATCTATCCCAAAGGCTGTGTTTTTTTATTCTGTGTGTGTTTTTCTTCCTGGCTGGCTGGTAGGTTTCAAAAATTTGTCCTGGTGCAAAACAGACACGGCCTCACATGAAAAAAACACACAAGTGTTTTCTTTCACGCACTAGAGTGTTAAATAAGAAACACTTAAGGTTTTTGGCCTTTTTGGTAGTAGACACACTTTAAAATCTCTTCTGAGTGTTTTTTAATATACTAAATTTAATCAACAAAACTCATGGTCAGAATCCTGGATTTTTATACTCAAATTTACCCAAATATTCTATTAAATATGCTTTTTTATAACAAGTCGTACATTGCATTAATAAAATGTGTAATTTCCTAAAATCACTATAGCTTAAATAATTATTATATGCACTCCTCCGAATAAGATGACCTCATTAGTGAAAAAAATTTAAAGCTTACAATTTATTTAGATTTATCAACATCTAATTTTATATTATGAAACAGTCTGTACAGTCTGTGAATAACACTTTCTCTTAGTTTTATGAAGTTTTCACACTTCCCAACCAGCATTCGAAAAAATTGATAATCAACGTGTGGGTAAGTTATTCTAAGCAGCTGATTGGCTGATTTTCATACCCCGCGTGCTTTGCTTCACGAATTCAAAGACTCGTCACGATCTTATTTCCTACCCTGGAGGACTGAGCTTTCCAAACACTCTATCAGTTAGGTAGGAATTACTTTATTTTTTGGCTAATACATATGA
>JAULBM010247048.1:0-16868 GCA_032357055.1 Geukensia granosissima
CCAAAATCAATACCAACCTTTATTTCCAACCAATTATCAATGTCCCAAAATATTAAAAGGATTGGTTAACTATAACATAAGTTATCGTGCGGAAACCAACCTGTCTACAGACGCCGACGCCAACGACGACGACGACAGCATCATACCATAATACGACCGCAAATTTTTGCGGTCGTATAAAAATTACATATTGCAAGTAAAAATCAATTAAAAATAAATACAAACTGTATAATTCAACTGAAAAACAAAAAACACTTATTTTAGTTTCATAATAATTTTTGATTATTAGTAATCAATTTGAGTAATCCTTTTGGGGTAAAAATACATTTTTCAACTGAAAAATCACATGTTTCTGGAAATAATCAATTTAAAATGAAAATGATGCCGAATAATTCCAATGAATGACAAATAGAATTATTTCATTTTTATCTATTTAAAAATGTTTACTTCTATATACTTCTTACATCACCATAGACATCCTATCACAGAAATGCTATTTCTGTGCGACACATTCAATCTATTTATTAAAATTAGCATTTGTTATGATATTATAAAGGAACAAGATGGGGGAGGGTTGAAAATCATTAATGACCTACGCAGCAAATTAATGCTTTCAGTTGGATGGAATATAAGATATAAGATGGGGGGGTTGAGAGTTATTAACATTCTACACAGCAAATTAATGCTCTCAGTTGGATGGTCCTGACAGACATGGTTATTTATTTAATTTGAATGAAAGATTTAAACATGTAAAAAGTTATTTCTCTAATTTTTATGAATTTTTCACACTTCCCAACCAATGTGAGAAAAAGTCGATTATCAACGAGTTGATCTAAGCAGCTGATTGGCTGATTTTCAGACCTCGCGAGCTTCGCTTCTCAAATTCAAAGACTTGTCACGATCTTATTTCTTACCCTGGAGGACTGAGCTTTCCAAAGACTCTATCAGTTAGGTAGGAATTACTTTATTTTTTGGCTACTGCATATGAAAATGGCGTACAATTGTACACGAGTTACGTCCCTTTTAACAAGGTCAATATAAAAGATCGTGCACGATCCCGCCTATGATAGTTTTTTAACTATATTTTGATGCTTAAAAAAATTAGAGAAACAAAATCTTACATTATAAGCCGTTGATTATCATATTTCTACAGTCTCGATAGTTAAACCTTAAAATTTCTCGGTAAACCTCGAAATTTAAAGGTTTAACTATCTCGACTGTAGAAATTATGATAATCAACGGCTTACAATGTAAGATTCTATATTTAATGTACACAAGGCCATGTTTTCTTTGACTAGCACTTAATCCAATTGGGCGTGTTTTCATTGATACGTAGTTAAGGAAAACTTGGTGGTCTGATCGGATACTTTTGGGTTCTGAACTAGAAGCGAGTCCTTTTTCGAGGTCGACGCATTTGTTGTATTACTTTTAGTTGTATTAATTGGTTTTCTTTATCGATCGCAAGTGTTTAAATCATTTTAAATGATTTATATTTGTTTTTATTACAATTTTTTCACACCATTCTCCCAGGTTAGGGGAAGGGTTAGGTACTCACAAATTGGTTTAACCCTGCCACATAATACTTAATGTGTCCGTCCCAAGACGGGAACCTGTAGTCATTTGGTATATATTTTTCCTTAATTCCTCTTAATATCAGTGGTAAAACAACAATATCTATGTAAAAAAAAATAAAAATTGCATTACTTACAATAAATGGAACATCTTATAGATGTCATTCCTTATCCTATCATTTATTTCTGTTTTAACATTTTCAAATTAAAATTAAATCATTTTGCTCAGTAAAGTGATCAATTTTGGGTTTTTCATTAAAAATATAACGAGAAATATCATTTGAAACTTTCTCATTAATTATAAATGGAATGAATTGTACAAATCAATATTGTGATAAATCGACCGACCTTTTACAGATTGCAGAAGAAGATAATATACCCTTTTGGGTGTAATATAAAATTGAAGATATTACATAAATATATATTTCATAAAAGAATATTAGAAATTCACAGCATATACCCAAAACACTTTTCCGGACATTGGTCGCTCGAGTGTTTCTAATGTATGTTTGTATTTGTTTAATGCACAAATCTGAATATCTTTTAGTTTTAATGACTTGCCTTTAGCAGTATAAGAAGAAGACAACATTTTACTTGAAAATTTAATGAACTATAGATCAATTTGTAGCTTAGATGTATGATGACGTGCCATTAGATAAGCTAATCAATTATAAATAAATATGATATGCACAAACAATGAATCAACATTATCTGCGAACTATTTATAAATAAAAAGTTTTCTTGGTTTTACATAGCTAGAATTAGAAAAATAAAGGAATAAATGGCGTGAAGACAGCAACAAATTCATCATATATAATTTTCTAAAATAATTAAACTATGTCGCATATATGACGCACTTTTCTTGATTACACTTGGGACCAAAATACTGGAAGACGTAATTGAAGTTCTTTTGAATTGCAATTATCAAGTAATGACAAAAACTAAAAAACCGAAAAGAGCCAAATTGTAAAATGCTCCCTTTCGTAACAGATTGACCATAAAAGGTCAAACTGAATAATTATGATTTTCATAAAAGTAGAACGAAAGAAAAGTATTTTGCCAAACACATATTTCATGAGGTTACACTTATATTATCACGGACTTAATGTCTTATCTGGATATTATTTATGATGGGTGCTATCGAACGGATATATGCGTTAAGGTACATGCAGGAAAAAGAAATCAAAGGAGAGACAAATCAATAAATCGGAAAACACCGCACCCAATACCATAACTGGAACATTACCATCTTGTAGAACACAACAACTGCTTCAGGAATTATATAAATAATGTAACGTTTTTGCCATCAATCAAGTTAATGTTACCATTATATATAAAATTTGGCATTTGTGTCGTAAAGTTAAATACAGTTAATAGTATTATATAAGAAATTTGCCGGCTAAATTGTCGCTCTGATGGATGCAAATTGAGTTTACTGAAGAAGCGTTGGCGAAGTCAGTAAATGAATATTTCCGGAGCACCTGATCTCCTGTTTTGTTAAGGAGTTTATGGATTCCAAGCTTTTGTTTCTTTTGCTTTCTTTTATCTTTTTATTTGTTTCAAAGGACAAGGGCCAACTTCCCGAGAAATCTGTTCACTGAATATCGTTTCTAGTATTTAATGACCTGTATCTTATTTTAAATGATTAACGCCATCCTGAAAATCTATTGTTTAACCGGACATGTAAATTACCTTGATAACAGGCTATGACTATTGTTAAAAGTATACGTAACTTGTTGGCATGGGCACAATAAAAATATTAAGTTTTGTATTTTTATTCTTATTAAAATCTTAAAAATTAATCTTCATATTACAACTGTCTGCACGCTTTACCACAGGACTACACTGGACATGCTGTGAGTTACGACTTAAAACAACATCAGAGTACGGTCAAGTTTTTTGGGAAAAGGTTGTTTTTTTTTTCAGTATGAAGAACCTTCACAACCAAACTAAATCTCCGTACATGTTTAGATACTACAATGAAGTTTCTAAAAAGTCATATTTTTTTCTGGTTATGAAGGAACTCTTCAAAAGCGCTTAAAATGTTAAAATTGCGCTTAAGTCCATTTATGTTTCTATTTTTTTTTCAATTTAGGTCATTAAAATCGCAAAATTTTGAAAAATATGAAAACAGTCATTTTACTTATCGAATGTTTCATTTTGAATCGAGTAACAAACAATTAGAAAACTGGCCGTGTAAGTGAACAATTGACCGGGGGAAAACTATGCACTTTTAGTCTCTCACATGGGTATTCTAAACTGGATTTATTACCACTGGGTTGGTGTCACTGCTGGTGGATTTTTCCACGAGGGTACCGACCGCCCGGTAGCTATTACTAGCATGAAATTTTGATAAAGATCAGCAACAACATGACTCGTCATTGCAAATACACACGTCCAGACGTTATTGATGCTTCAATCGATAATTTTTTACCACGTTTACAAAATCCACTTGAACTTCATCACTTTCTTACTAGACTATATTCTTTACGACTTTCTCCCCTGAATAGTCTTTTTAAAAACGCTCCAATAACTTTATAACCGATTCAAAATTAAATCTGTATAAACTACACGGTATTATTATGGATATTGCATGTACGACACAGATTATTCAGGCCAGTTTGTACATCTAAGGGGAATGATATCCAACGTCATTCCTTTAAGGTTGATTTTGCAACAAGAGGATGGATGCCATTAACATTAGCAATGTACTCCACCATAAAACTGTTCAATAAAAAATACCACCTTGAAATAAAATGCAATCCATTTATACCTTATAGATAAGCTACTTTAATCCTGTTTCATCCCGAATTTTCAACTACATGAAGGTTTTGCAGCACTTCAGTATTGATGATCTGAAATCAAAATCTCCCGACTCCTCCTGCTCGTCGTCCCCTTCAACTAAAGTTTTGCTGGGCATATAACTACCGGTGACCTCAGTTTTGTTACAAATGTTGAACTACGACGGTAACTATCAAAAGGTCCTAAATATCGAGTGGCAAATCCAATTAATAGGAAACAAAACTTCAAACCTTGAAGGTCTGCTAGACAATGGGCGAAGCGAGAAAAGGAAGAGGTTGACACCCTTTCTGAATGGTTCAAGACTGTCAGATCAAGGGTCGATGAGCACTAAAGCTCTTTTAGTTTTCAAGGAACCTGATGTCTTGAGGAACATGTCTTCCATATATGAAAAATCTGGTAACCCAAAATATACACCCACTACACTTTCTGAAGAAAAGATCCATGTTAACCTCAGGTCGGTTGTGTCTTCATTTGGTACTGACACCAAAGAAGACGAGTCGGATCTTGCTTCTTTATTCTGGACACCAAAACTACACAAGTGTCCATATAAAGAAAGGTTATACCGGGTTCATCCAGGTGCTCCACCAAGCCTCTTTCTAAATTACTTACAAATATACTTTCAACAATGTGAAGAAATGCCTTCAAAAGTGTTGTGATAAAGCTTACTCCAAAAGTGGTTTTTAATCAAATGTGAATATTAATTAATTCGAAAGATCTGCTTTAAATCTGCCTCAAATTCGATTCTTCAAAATTTTGAACAAGTATTTGAACGTTTGACATTTTAACCCTTTATACCACGATTTCATATTCACAACGTAGATACCGTCTTAAGAAATTGATACATCAGTGTTTTTTTTTAAACAAAATGTAAATCCAAGATATAAATATTTGATTTTAGGTAAAAAAAAAATCTTACATTGTAAGAGAACACACCGCTTGTTCTAATGAATATCAATATCAAAATTCTGGATTTTGAAAAGTGTGGTAGGCGACTTTTTGAACAGACCGTTGGCATTCAAATGGGCACAAATTGTGCGCCCCTGCTAGCCGACTCTTGTTTTTTGTACTCTTATGGAGCCGAATTCATTCATGGACTCCTGCGAAATAACAAAAAGTAGTTGGCCAAATCGTTTCATTTTTATTTTTAATATGTCAATGATATTTGTCATTGAATAATCCCACTTTCAGTGAATATCTCGACCAAATATATACTTGCTGACTAAAATTAAGGAGACCACAGACTCAACAAAATATGCTTCATACCTACATTTATACATCGAAATTGACAAAGAATGAAAACTTGTTTCCATGACTTATGACAAACGAGATGATATCACCGTTCCTATTGTAAACTTTCCATTTTGATTTGGCAATATTCCTGCTTCCCTTGCCAACGGGGATTATGTTTCGCAGTTCATTCCATACTCTCATGCCCGTTCCAAGGTATAATGATTTCCTGAGGAGAGCATTGCTGTTGTCGCATGAATGTCCTCAACAAAAATATATCCTACCAAGGTTAAAATCGCCCCTCCTAAAATCTTATAGTTGCCATCATGAATTGGTTAATCCAAATGGTATCACTGTATCGCATCTAGTAATGGACTTGTTATCGGTATACAACAATAAGTTGTCCACTTCATGGATTGACGTAAACCCGGATTAGAGTTTAAGGATTCCAAAGACGGGTGTTGCGTGCAGGACAGGTGATGCTTACCCACATGGAGCACCTGATCGTACTTCTGATATGCACAGGACTTTGTGGAGTCCTATCCGGAATTGACACGATTTGTGACTATCCTGAATTAGACATGATGATTTGACACTAGGTTTGACTCTGGAGACTTCGCTATTGGTGCCGCACTCAAGACAGGGGATGTTTATCCTTCCGGAGCACCTTATCCTAGTCCTGTTTTAAGCATTCAAAGCATTTGTTCCCTTTATTTTCGCTTTATATTTTAATTTGTTTCAAATTTTTCTTCTCTCTTTGAAGTATGCACTTTTAATAAATCACATGGGTATTCTACACTAGGCTTCCAAGCCTCAATTTAAACTTGGTGTTGTCAAATTTTCAAATACAATATTGTTGACTCCATTCTGAGTTTATTGAAAAAAATACGTACAATATTGACATATTTAAAATATGCAAATGAGTCTGCACTTGCGCAGCTTCTTTGACAGCATTATGCGTGGATTTGATGCCATGAAAGTTTCATCCGATCAATACCAACGTTAAAAGCAATAAAATATTAGAGCTGCTAGTTCCAGTAGTTAAGTGTTTCCGTAGCAATCACGGTCGATTTCTGAAAAACCATTTGCAAACACGATATATCACAGATACTTAGAGTCAACTCGACAAATGTATAGATGACACAAATATAAAAAGAAATGTCACCTTCACGTCTTAATTTATTTGCGAATAGGTAGAAAATACTGACGTATTCAATGCTACACATGGGTCACAATGATCCAGAAGAGTATGTTGAAGACTATATAGCATGTTGGAAACATCACTCTAGATATTAGATCAATTCGTTTTGCCTGTCTGTAAAACGGCTTTTCATTGTTGTTCTCTTCATTACATCTGCGCATACTCTAAAAATATACAAATTTAAGAAATGAATACAATTTGTTTTTATTTGTATTTTCAATAGCATTAAAACGGATGAAATAGATATCGGTATATGATATATCTCTTCGTTGTCCTTCTTATGTGTTGTCCGCTCTCCATGAATCTGTGATTTTTTTTTTTCGTGTAGTTTGAATTTATTAGATTCTCTTCATCCGAGTCATAATGTGTATCTCTTTTACGGTTACAATGGATGTATTCCTATTATAATAACAATTATCATAGAATAGTAAGACGGGTGGCACAGACATAGGAAAAACTGTTTGCCTTTCTACAATCCTCGTGATCACACCTGGTGTACTTTGGATTTTCCAAGCACTGATGTTTCTACGTAAGTTCTTTCACTTTCTGTAGCTTCTGTCTTTTTTTGTATTGACAGGGTCGTTTTCTCTATATGTGGTGTTTGAATGGTCTTTCTTATACCTCTAAGCTTAGGATTATTTTTGTACCAGAGGTAATGTAATGGATGATAATGATGAAACTCCACTGCGGTATACTGAATAGACACGTTGTGCTGGGTGTGCCTGCTAACAAACCAACAGTCCGCAGGAAGACATTTTCTTATCCTTCTCTACGTCTATATTAGCTTGCCGAACACTTCAGTCAAATACGTATAAAATTTGAGAAGGATATATCAAAAGTGAGCAGAATATATCAAGGGATTTTCTCAACATTTCATCCTTAAATTTTAATATCATGCTATTTCTTTTTGCCATTTCTCAAAAAAGTGTCATATAAGAGAAATTCGAAGAAAATAGGAAGACAGAAAAGACCATGGCCAACAAAATGAAACGAAAGACAAATACAGAACACAAAACCCTACAAAAACCAGGATGAGTTCAGGTGCTCCGGAAAGGTAAGCAATTTCTGCTCCACTAGTGGCACTGTATAAATTGAACAAAGACTTGATCGTCGTAAATGTCGAGGAACACAAGAAAATTTTCTCTTGACAATTGCGTCTTTACGAATTCTTGATATACCCTGCTGGGACTATTTTTTTAATGTTGGAAATTTCGAAATGCCGATATTTTTCACCTCTTTACCATTTCATCCTTATTTTTAACCGAGGCAAGAGTTTATCCTTTTATTATCCTAGTGACTTTAGGTATGAACATTAAAAGATACGGGATGAATGTCAGAGAGACCACAATCCAACTTCCAGACAAAGTAAGGAATTTACAGATCTAGAGGTCTTCACAAGGCCTTCAACAAAGACCTTGAAAAGCGATCGCTCAAAATGTATAAAACGTGTTTTCGTAAAATATCAAAGTGTTTTTTTCATTTTATTTCTAAAAAAATATCTACAACAAAAATATGGGCATTTTATGAGTGGAATATCTTTCATCTATGTTATTTGTGTATTGATTTGTACCTCTTTTTTCGTCTTTTATTGTTAAAGTTTAATAAATGTTTTACCTTCAGGGATGGTGATTTTTTCCTGGCGAGTACGTTGACTACCGAGAATTCTACCATAGCACCAAACACAAACAGAATCTGACACAATGTCCAGATATCGACAGCTTTTATATAGGACACTTTCGGTGCATTTCTCCTAGCTGCTGAACTTTGAGATGACATGGTGAGTACAGTTACAGCACCTTAAGAAACACGACCAGGAACAGCATCGGGATGTGACCAAAACGTGACCCAAGACAGAGCAACAATCAAGATATCTGGGATGAACACCTTTGCCATGTAGTATCCAATAGATCTTTGCAGGTTAATGGTGGCTTCCAGTGAAGAAAATTCCCAACCTAAGATACGAAAAATGAACCTAACAGGACACAATGGAGCAACAGTACAATAATATTATGACAGAGTGGACGAAACGACGAACAGTTAATAAAAATATTATGTGCATAAAGGTTCTATCTAAAGGTATATCTTGCCTCCCTTAGTAAGCTTCGGCTGTATTTTCTCCATTTTTGACTTTTAAATAAAAACATCTTTGATACATACTTTATTTGCCAGCCCCATTCCATCAACAAGTTTCACATCGATCGTTGTTGTTTTCATTTTACGTTGAAGCGCTATTGGTAAGATATTGCTTCTTAGCATACCTTTTAATTTTTGCAGACAACTTTCTTTTTACCATTGTTGTAATCACGCAAATTGAACTTTAATGGACGGCCGTCTCATTGAAAAAGTTAAAGTAATGCCTAAGCAGATCATTAATATTATATACACACCATAAGTAGCTGTTTCAAATGCTACAGATGTTGTTGGATTTTTGTTGACTCTATACAACGGAAGATTTACATTAAATATTTCAACAGCATTATTATCTTCCCATTGGTACACGACTTTGTCTCTAGTAAAAGCATCTGAAAAATATATTGTTCGAAATCAACCATATCATTTGAGACGTTGATGTGAATATCATTCGAAATAGCAAAAGTTTCACTGAGTTTAATTTGCACACTTTTGTTATAGCCATGATCAACTTGGCATTAAATCATGCAAATTCAAGAAAAGAAAAAAGGATCAACTGAATGGTGAAAACTCGATCAACTGCAAATCCTAGAACAATGCGAAACGAAAACTCAAATACAGAAAACTAAAACGCGAATATAAGTGTATGGAAAAAACGGACCCCACCATTAATTCGGGGTCAAAAATAAAAGAAGTAAAGAATCAGTTATGTGTCATGGTTTAAATCATTTCAATAGAATTTAGCCGTTGTGTAAATCAAAAAGAAGCTTAAGGTGAGTAGCCAAACCGTGCTTCAATTCCAGATTGGTGACGTCATAGGGGACAATAACATCCCCTTACTGTAATTACAGAATAGGTTATTGTAGCACAGAATGGCATCACCAACTACATCTACAAGGTCTGCAAGAATTATACTAGTGAATAAAACAATATTATAACAATATCATTTTGCGAGAATAGAAAACACCCATATGATATAAGTCACCAGGGTTCGCTACTGTTCAGGGTAATTAATTTTGTAAACATTTAACTGAAACCATAGAGTTAAACATAATAAGTGATTACTAGTCAACCAGTCATACAATAACTGCTTCACAATTAGTGTTATAAAGTGTTAATTTTCATGTGTGGATATGCCCTATTAAGCAGAAATTTAAATTGTTGAAATCTATTTGAATCTGTAAATTAATCCCAGAAAAAAACGATTTTAATTTCGGTAGATTAAAAAATTCCTCAGAATCATTAATTTCTTTCACAGAAAACAAGTTTAAAAGGCGATAGAGTTTTGACTAGACCGGCCTTTGAGTACATTGTATTCATTACAGACTTTAGTTTATTTATCCCTTTGTCTGCTAACCATACCACAACAGCATACAATTTAACGTTCCCACGTATAAGAGTTTATGTTACCAAATGTCATCAGATAGTAATAATCCGTCAAGCAGTTGTCTTCAAATTGAAAGAAGAAGCAAGATGACAAGAAGAGAAACAACACGCACGACTATTGGAATGGTGGTGATCTGCTGAAAATTCGCCAACAAAACCGGACGATTTATTCCAAAATGATATCTATAAAAGTCTTAGAAAAAGACACTTTTTAGAGGTCTAAGAAAAAGATACTAATTGAAAGAAAAACGAGACTTTGTCAAATTGCATTTGAGACAGATAATTGAAACGTATAACAAGCTTCTACAAATATCGAAAAAGGAGAAATTTTATAATTGTGTGTGAGACAGCCTTCAACAACATGTAAATGACAAACACCTTTTTAAGGTTACCCTTATGCCTTGCGGTTTCCTTAAAGCATTCAATAATTGAAAAAGATCAAACCAAAGGCAATCTGTGTAAACTCTCTTCCCTCAAAAAAGAAAAAAGTCATAATATTAAAATGTAACAAATATCGGCTAATTAATTAAACAATGTAAAAACACGGACATCTACTAACCTACATGTTCTTGTGTTTGGACAAGCAACTAAATTTTGTCATTTTCACGCTGGAACAGTTGTTAATTTACTAAAGAATTAAACATGACTCTGTCTGAAATTTATATGGCTAGAAGTTTAACCAGTATGCTTTGGATTATATGGTTTTTTTTTAATTTGATAGAAGTATTCCGTAAAGTGTATTACCGTCCAAATCTCGGTTCAGTTACAACATTCATTACAGCATTTGCAATTAATGACGAGAAACAATTATCTTAGTTCTATACTTACAGCGTTCTAATTTCAAAGTGCAGTTCTGCTTATCAAGGGGATACAGATGAAAATCCATGAAACATGAAAGCTTCAGCTGTAATCTGAAAAAAGGACATAAATGAAACATGTATTATTTTGAGAATAACAGAAACAAGATATGGATACTATTTAACGTAATACATTATCCTAAAGGAAATTACAACTATCTTAGTTAAATTACTGATGTGTTGTATATTTGAGTGAGATTCAGCTTTATATTTTTGCAGTAAGACCTGACCGCGAGTACGACGTTTTTGTAAGGATCAAAAGTGATTAATATTAAAGTAATGTCAATGATTGCATGCAGATGGCGTACGGATGAATCCAAATTCGTTAATCGTATTAAAACTATCAATTACAAAAATTATTGTCAAGTTTTGCGGGTAATAAACAGTTCACGGAGCAATAAAAAAGCAAGAAAAAAATCGACGATACCAAAGGGATAGATCAGGTTTACATTTAGGATAATTCCACTGATTTCTTTTGTTAATTTACGATATTTCTGGTATATGCGTTATATTTTCAAAGTTCTTTCTAGACAACCAGCCGTTTTAGTTATTTCCATTAGTTTTTTTTTTGCAAATGAGTAAATCCCTGATAAACACTGTCCACCAGTGTTTGATATTCGATTTATATCTTCGAAGTGTTCCAAACAAAGTTTGTGCATATCATATTAGAACAAATACTTAGTCTTAGTGAGTCAAAGGTTTTTTAACCAATAAGAAATTATAAGCTACTGCATCTAACAATAAAATGTCATACTGCAATCAAAGAATTTTCATTAAATGTAATCATATGTCAGTTTTGTCTTCTATTAGAAGTTGAGGACTATGGTTTCACTGTATCGGTTTAGATACAAAATTCCCGTAAGTGTCATTACAAGCAGCGTTGTAATGCTGAATCTGCAAAATGTTCCACCAAGCCGCTCTCAACGTTTTTAACTTCAATTGTAACCACTAACAAGAAGGGCCACCGGAAATACTGCGAACAAACTATGCAATAAGTGCCTCTATACAGTCTTCCCATAGGCACTTTATTAAATCAGGACTAAAAGGTCTAATTCATAGTTACTTATCAAATCAACGAAGAAAGACGATGCGAATACATTTTGGTCGCTATAACCAAAACATATTTCGCTTAACTCAACAAAAAATAATTTTAAAAAATGCAGAGAATGGTTTAACGAAAATACTATATTTTCTAATTTACATCTTTGTTCAATTCGTTGTACGAGTCTTCTAGCAAACGGGCTGCATCCTAATGCGCTAATTGTGTTCCTTTCCTTGCCGATTTATTTTTTAATTTTTTTTTTTTGGGAAGGCTTTCTTCACGACCTATCACAGAAACAAGAACGAATGTTAGCCGAAACCTTTAATTTCAGTTTCTGTTATATATATGATGTTCTCTCACTAAATAATGCGCGTATGACGTAAACATATCCAAGCTCATGTGTTTTTCAAGAGCACGTGTCTAATACAGCCATTTCTAGACAGAGCTGGGTCGTTTACACAGAATTCGAATCATCTCAACTATAGATATATTATACCTTGGTTTAAGTCCCTAAATTTTAGGGTCGACACAACAATCTTGTCAGCCCACGTGAAATATTCATATTACAGATAAGGACGTTTATTTGCCTGTGAAATTATGAAAAGAATGCAGTTCATTTTCTCCACCTGTAAATTGTAATCCCTGAAGGCCTCCCTAAAATTTTTAATTCCAGATTAAAAATGATGATGCGGTGGTGGCTTTAAAGAAGCAGGCACTGCTTAATCTTCCGAAGTGTTATCATGTGGTCTGAATTGTCCATTTATGTGTGTTATGCTTTTAGTTTTACAATAATTGTCAGGTTTCCTCTTGTTCAGGTCCTCAAATTTGCCGCGTCTGTCGATTTTTCCCATCTTATCTGACCTTCAGTTGTCTTTCTCTTCCATTTACTTACAAAACAGGCTGCTGCATAGACTTGACTATTTATTTTGTTTGACAAATATTTTTACAAGATTCAGAATACAAATTGTTGAGGAATATGAGTGGTGTTTGGGGACCTTCACCATACACTGAGGAATATGAGTGGTGTTTGGGGACCTTCACCATACATTGAGGAATATGAGTGGTGTTTGGGGACCTTCATCATACATTGAGGAATTTATCACAGCCGAGTTCCAATATCAACCACTTGTTAATATATTGAATATAGATTCACCACGTTTCATGAGAAATATATGTGACAATACAAGATCATGTACATGGATAATTTCCTTTCCACTTCTAGAAACTGCCATATCCTCCAGAGCATGCGGATCAGAGCATCCTAATGGGTGCTAATCTGATCTCAATTTTTTGGTTTCACGTTCCGCTATATAACTGATGTCCTTTTTACTGAATAACTCTTAATTTGGTGACTATGTTGACCTCACCTATCCCATTGAACTTGAAATTAAAGATACTACAGAAACAGAAAAGTCTGCTTCTTTCCTAGACTAACACCTAGAAATTGACAGTAAGGGCTAAGGGTTAAGAGCAAAACTTAACGACAAGGAAGATGACTTTGATTTTCCGATTGTAAACTTTCCGTTCATGTCTATCAACATTCCAGCCGCAGCTGCATAAGGAGTGTATATTTCTCAATTGATGCGCTACTCCAGGGCTTGTGATTCCTATCAGATTTTATTGATAGAGGGTTGCAGCTGACTAGAAAGCTCCTGGGCCAAGGGTTTCTCACGAAAAGATTAGAGTCATCACTCCGGAAGTTTTTTCGGTCGTTATCATGAGTTGGTTGACCGGTGCGAAATATTAATTTCACAGATGACAATGGATATCTTCCGACTCTCATGAATAGAAATCCGTCCCTATACCGGTTGTGATTAACATCGATTGTGACTTTACACCGGCTTTGACTACTGAGTAACACGACGGGTTCCTTTAGTTGATTTTTGTAGAGTTCGTGTTTCTCCGGCTTTAGTTTTCAGTGTAGTGTTGTGTGTTCTATGTTTGTCTTTCGTTTCATTTTGTTGGCCATGGTCTTGCCTGTCTTCTGATATAACGATTTCTGCCTGCCCCTTTGGTATCTCCGAATTCCTTTAAATCATTTTTAACCATCCGTTTTAAAATTTCGCCAAACCAAGTCCAAAATAGAAACAACTCGAAATCTACATGTTACCTTAAAGGCTTTTGACAATGCACCGTATTGAAATGTCTTGATTTCACACAATTTGGGACCTTTTACAGCAAAGGTCCCGAATATGTGAAATCAAGAAATTTCAATTAAACATAGTTAAGATTCAATCAAACAAATGCATTTCAAAAGAAAATGGGACCTGGGTGGCCAAGTGGTCTAGGTAATTAATTTAAACTTACCTGTATAGATCATTGTGGCATAAGTTCGCGCCTGACTATGTACCACACAAAAAAGGCATCGTTCAAATCGCATC
The DNA here is from genome assembly GCA_032357055.1 of Geukensia granosissima. NCBI lineage: Eukaryota > Metazoa > Mollusca > Bivalvia > Mytilida > Mytilidae > Geukensia > Geukensia granosissima. Next base: position 14,598 of record JAULBM010247048.1, read on the forward strand.
GCACGTGATAAATTTTGTCAGTTAATTACCTGCCCAAGGCAAGTGTTTCTCCTAGGGCATTCCGGCTTCCTTCACCCGTAAAACTGACCGCGGCGATATAACTGGAATATTGTTGAATCTGGCGTTAAGCCCCAAACAAACAAACAAACAACAGAAGGGGTTTAGTTTTAAAATAGGTGAACCCAAGAATTAAACAGTAAAATATTTTCAAGTACTCGAGTATACATCAAAGTAAACACCCGGATCGTATTTGTACCAGCAGACAAAGCAGTCAACAGTTAATGTGGTGGTTGTGTGACGTAAATACTACATGGAAGTACATTTGGTTTGCAAATAAAGTTGCTAGACGACAAAATCCATTATTTAAATGAACTGAAATGGAATTAAAAATGCAGTGTCATATTGTTCAACTGCATTTCTAATACATAAGTTGTAACAAGTGGCTTGTTGACACCGCTGTTTATCTTAGATTATTAACGTTAGTTCTAAAATCAATATCGGCTGATAATTAACATGCGTAAAATGAGTAAAAAGATAGATTTCAAACTGATATCAACAACAAATTAAACTATTGAATAGAAACTCCATTCTATATTCTTTTTTGTTCTTGACGCATGCATGCATTTCCTCTCTGTTATGTTCTCGCCATGATATGGCTGAAATACTGCCGACGTGGCGTTAAACACTAATTAATCAATCAATCCTCTCTGTTAAATATTTTTTTATTATTGATATCACCATACACATGCAACAATTTTGAATGAAAATATATTTAATAACGAACAAATGCATGGTTCTTTACAATTAGAAGAGACATAAAACTACCGTTTCATTGGCTAAGAACACCTTAATTGCTGCATTCAATGATTATTTAACCATTTCACCCTGGGTCTATAAGCATGTTATATTTTAATATTTACCCAACTGCAACAGAGCCACCTTTTCAATTGAGTTATTTGAAAACTTCATAAAACTGTTGTAGAATTACTTGCTATAAAAGCCAAACTTTTAACTATTTCAGATGGCTTTGTCATCTTACAATGAGGACATGGTGATATCTTTCTTTATGAATAGCAAGATCTCAAGTTTGACTCGATCTTCATGAAGAAGTTCTTATACACTAGAATACGAAAGATTTTATTTTAAATGGTAGCAATATCGTTAAGCAGAACGACTTATCCGGTTTAAAAGGTTGTCAATATCAAGTAACCAATAAATGCTCGAATGTCGAATCTCATCAAGTAACCAATAAATACTCGAAAGTCGAATCTCATCAAGTAACCAAATAAATACTCGAATGTCGAATCTCACCAAGTAACCAATAAATACTCGAATGTCGCATCTCATCAAGTTACCAATAAATAAACGAATGTCGAATCTCATCAAGTAACCAATAAATACTCGAATGTCAAACCTCCCGAAGTAACCAATAAATACTCGAATGTCGAATCTCATCAAGAATCCAGTAAATACTCGAAAGTCGAATCTCATCAAGTATAACCAATAAATACTCGAATGTCGAATCTCATCAAGTAACCAACAAATACTCGAAAGTAGAATCTCATCAAGTAACCAATAAATACTCGAATGTCGAATCTCATGCCCAACGTATATGTATACAACATGCCATGGCATATTGACAATAAATCACGTGTCGACAAAAAATTATGATAATTTGCTTGAAAAATGAGTTATTGTTTTAACTAAAGCGGGGACTTAGTTGATACCATTAAAACCAACAAAATAAAATTCCATGTTTGCACAACTTGGATTTTGAATACCGAAATTGAATTAGGCTTTCAAAAGTTGAGACAAACTGGTATACATAGAGACCAATGTTTTATAGTCCGTCATTGATTTTGGTATTTCGATGCATTGATTTTCAATTTGGTGAAAATAGACAAATTCACAGCATGCATGTGAGAAACAAGAAAGAGCAACAGAATCGTAGCTGAAAATTTGACCACAGTCAAGTATTAAACTAATGTAGTTTTACCAAACAAAGAGAACGTGTAAGTAATGGCATCGAGTCAGTCTCTTTCGTTTAAACACACATTACAAACACATATATGGTTGTTGTCAAACAATTATTAAAAACATCAGATTGATCAAGTTTAACCAAACTGTAATTACATTAATCAAATATACTACAAAATCCGTACCTTTCAAATCTTCAAGCTTCAGCACACCGTCATGATTAACATCACAGTGATCGAAAACCTCCATAATAACCCCAGTACGTCTGACGTTCATTGGCGTTCTTAAAGCTCT